>JACXVL010000086.1:0-19898 GCA_014898675.1 Athelia sp. TMB | reverse complement strand
TTATATATCATCTCCTTGGCGAAGCCGCATTAGTCGGTGTGATGCGTGCATGGTTCTCCATCTCGTAGCAAATCTGCCGAGACGAGAGGACTTCGTGATAGCTGTGCATCGCCGCTGATGTCACAATGATTGCTGTTTAAGTTGCAGATATCACCGAATGGCTCCGAGTGCGTTGCACACCACGTACCATTATTGCCGCAAGAGGGTACATAGTCGAACTTGCCGGCCAATGTCAGAACGAACGGATCAGCTAGGGATCGACAGGCGAGCTGGATATGTATAAAATTCACTGTCAAGAAGTAAACTGACGTCGGTTGGCAGAGGGTCTGGCTCCGCGCTGAGCGGCCGTGCTCAACATAAGGTCTCCTCTTTGCTCCGCGCCAGACGATCGCAATTATCCGAGATGATTTTCGCCGGCTCGAGGGAATATTGATGGCGCATCATCACAACGAACTGTTAGGCGTTTGTCGTTTGTTTGTCGTTGAGAGAGGATTGTCGTTGCGGTGCAGAAAATTCATTAGCGCCGACCTGGCGCCGACAAGCGAAAGAGTGTGCACGTGGCTGCGGCCGCCGCCCGGCGCCAGCCTGCTGTCACGGGTCACGTAAGTCTCATCATCCACTGGCAGTCAATGAGTCATGATTCCGACCCCACACGAGCCTACACTACGCATACTGCAAGTTCTCTCTGCAGGATGACCCAAGACTTTAAAAAATGTGGAGGGATCATCCGAACTGGAATTTCATTGGGCCGGCCAAGGATCCCCTCAAGGTTGCTCATCAGTGTGGAGGAGCAGTACTGAATATCAGAGGTGTGGCACGCTCTATTTTCAAGCATATATATGGCCTCCATTCCACTAACGGCACACTTGTCGACGTTCTCATTTTTGTAGGTGACCGCATGAATGTCGAAACTCGAAATCCTCAAGTCAAGGTCTTCGGCGCTGCAGTCATGAATTCATTCCTACCTGGCAGCTCTGTGGCCTAACCGCAGTCTTAGTCCACCACCTTTGCTGCTCAGCCGCTTGTTCTTGGTCGCAATATTTATTCTTGGGCCCCGGGGATCGGGGTGAAACTGGATACTCGTTCAAATAACAGGCTGTAGGCTTAACGCTGTGCATTCTTGCGCTGTCACGCACGACCAACGTGCCATATAACTTGCTCGCGATGTAGCAATACACAGTTCTCTACTATCATTTGGGTGAGTGCAGTGACACAGTTACTAGGCCCGACTACCAACAAGCATTGCCATATAACTAAGCCAATTGGCAGCCTATGAAGCTGGAACTCACCCATCAAGTATCGAGCGGCGCCTCTTGGGTGCGCTGTCTTGTACGCTCGCGCTGTGGTCTCCACTACTGCAGGAGGTTGCATTTCAACAAGCTTCCAACATAGCATGCACCCTTCTGTTGTATATGTAATAGGTAAAGTTCGTCAAGGTAAGATGCTTCGTATGACAGCACAGCAAATGTAATTGAATCTTGGCGCGGCGACAGCAAACGGTGGCGCCCTTAGCCTTGAGGCTCGACATGCCGTCTTCGAGAATACCATGACCATCCAAAGCGACTATTATTGAAGTCGTGATGCTATTGCAGCTGTCGCGGTAAGAGATTCATCTGGTCTGAATTCACTCTTACTATTTATAAGGCATACGATGAGTATCTTGTCATTCATTGAAGTCGACATTCGGGTTCTACATGTTTCTTGTTCTGCCACATCTCTTGTACAGCACCATCTACTTGCTCGGAGCTCCCCAAACTCCAGGCTCCATTCCAGCGATCATCAAATCGGAAACGTGTCGCGACATGCTTTGCCTGAACGAGCCAGCAGCGCTATCCTGTTGGACGAAGTAGTCGCGGTCGGCTTGGTTAACAAATTCGATTACAAAAACCATCTGCGGAAGGAAGTTATCAGCCACAGCGTGAATAGCAAGACAGCAACCGACGAACCTCATTTTCATTGGCGGCCTGGTTCAAATTTGGTCCACCAGTGATGTGCGAGATGTACGGGTTGCCGTCCTTGACGCACTTGCTCTTCAAGTCGAGCACCTCCTTGCAAATCTTGTTGCGAGTAGCCTGAGCGGCGTTGTCGGTGAAAGTGAAGACCAACACGTAGGTGAAAGGCATGCTGATGAGATGATCGGTTGGTTGAGTGGGAGCGCGAATGTGGGTTGAGATATTGATTTGAGTGTAAGACGGGTCTGCTTTTATACGTTTTGCTACCGATAAGATGTTGCTAATATGTAAATCTGACTTGATTTCTTCTGCGCCAACGTTGAGGTCACCGTGCCACCGAGGGCCCACAAGCTGATTATCTTCCATTTTGCCACACTTCGAATGACCTCAAACAAAAGCCAGGATGACTGGCTTCTGATGGCGGTGTACGCAAATTGCATTGTACTCCTTGGTGCCTCGTGCTAAATCTCGGTTTCATCAAATTCAATTGTTTGGAAGGGTTCCAACTTGGTTCTGACATGAATTTTGCCACCAGAATACCGCTACCGCGGTCATCACCTGCCTTCTTTGCCCTTTGCCGCCATTCTTTGCCGTTCTTTTCCCTTTGCCATCCTTTGCCATCATCGCAAGCTATCGGAGTTCCTGAGACAGAATCCTCGAGGCTGATGAGCGAGCTGAACTGCTGACTGTTGACAACCCGTATATCCTAAATATATGTACATCCACCTCCGGAGCAAGGGCATCTCTACCAGCAGAGTTACGTATGACACCAAGATCGGCGAAGAATCTGCAGGTACAGATCCTTCGGAATGGTTGGGATGGCTGCGCATGCGACATTTGTGGGCACCAGACTGTGTAGGGTCCATCAAGTGAGATGCCTTCTCAATCACCCGGTTCTTTAATTGGCCGGTCAAAGACATTGTACATCAAATTTCCCCTGAAAGGTGTCGTCGGAATCCTCAGGTGGCACAAATGGGAAACTTGGTGTACTGTTGTTTTTTAGCTGATTGTCAATGCTACCCGAGTTGAAGTGGCAAGTGGGTCTCTATTACCCCAACGTTCAATCGGATCTTGCTATTTTCGTAGTCGTCTTACTGCGAGGACTGATCATTCTCCCACTGGGTACATTAGCGCACATACGTATACACGCGATGTGAATGTGACATTCTGATATACGCTGCCCGCACCGCACGATAAGCTACCGCCACAATGGCGCGTGCTTTGGGCCCTAGGTTTCATGGCGTTCCGAGTCGCCAGTGCTAGTCATGTAAATAAGGTTCGCACACAAGGTCCTGCACATCCAGTCTGTGCACGTTCCATTGACTGTAACTCATGGCAGCCTTGAGCAACTGGAAAGCGAAACACACAGTTAATTTGGGGTGGCTCCCAATAATCACTGTCACTGTGCAATGGAGCTGAGGCAAGAATTCTACTCTTGCTTTATCTGTTTCCATTCCCATGCGTTATAGCAGGAGATAGCCTGCTCGAACTAGTGACAGATGTCTCAGACTCCCCTACGCCACACGCATGTTAACGGGTATAAACTGAGATGCATCTAGAGCCGTGAAAGAGGTGCCTACTAGACATCGAATGAACCGGCTACGGCCATATATATTTAATCCATCGCGTTGGGGCTTGAAAGGGTTGGGAATTCAACTGACCACTGCTATGCAGGCAGTAGATACATAATTTTCGCATTGGCCAGCTATTTGTACCGTTTATGAGACATTGTCGCCTTCCACGCGTCGATCTCTACCACTCGTTATTAACGAAGCCTCCCACGTAGATATGTGCGCCCACGCTCTCTAACCAATCCTGAACCTCTTTGATCTCTGGGCCCTGAAGGTAATAGCGGTAGTCGTCTTTGCACAAAAAGTCCACCACGAAAGTCCACTAGAATACGTTCAAGTAATTGCGATCAATTACCGACGCTATCAAAGATGTGAATGCATTACTTACTTTGTGTTTGCTGCCTTCGAGGGTCTCCCCACCCGTGATCGTCTGAATGTAAGTTGTACCGTCCTTTAAGCACCTTCGCTGCAGGCCCCTAATATCTGCCGCCGCCTTGTCCTGTGTAGCTACGGCGACACCTTCCGGGAAAGAGTATGCTATGATGAAGTGTGCCGACATTGTCAGGAAACAGATTATAGGCTGAGTTTTCTTCTTGTACTGCAAGGGTGATAGGAGGTTATCAATTCTTCAGCACCGTGCTGTCTCCTTTTAACCGTTTTGTTTACCGGCTACTGCGAAATAGGAACAGTTTGCACAACGCCGGACCATTGTTTCTGTGCGAATTGTGGTCAATGCGAAGGTGACACATATAGCAACGAGGCTTGCCACAAGCTTTCCGCGACATCGGCTATACAGCATGCCTTGATATATTCAATTTGATGTAAATCGGATGCCAACAAAGCATAAGATGCCGCGGTAGCGCAAAGGGTGGCAGATTAATTTGGGATTTCAATGTTTTAGAAAGTCCAGATAAATAGTATATGTGACGTGCCTTATCTTGAATAGTCGCACAAAGGATCATATGTTACAGCCACTTTCATGTCGATAGGGACATTTCAGATTGACGCACCCATTTTTTGTTTGTTCGGCGGCGGAGCAAACAAGTGGAGCGGCCAAAATAGGCGGACCGTCTGAGACCGTCTGGGGCAGCGAGCGCAGCGCTTGTGCAGTACTGGTGGCTTGGGGTCGAGTGTTCGCGCACCATGCGATTTGCATTATGGCTGTTGGTCATTTGTGTGGGCTATCGACATGAAAGTGGCTGTATTGTGAAAGAAGTCGGCAGTCTATCGCAGGAGGCAAGTGCGAGGACAGACTCTTAGAGTGTCACACAGCAGCATCGCGGTACAAAGCAGCAACATGAGCCGAGCATAATTCTGTTGACGCCTTATCGATAGGTTGCAGAAGGAGGTTAAGTATAACTACACGGGACTAATACGGTACTATGCTATTTGTGCGTGTTATTAAATTATCCGAATCCTCGTGGCGGGATTCCATATCTCAGCTTGAAACCCCTCGATCCATGAGCGGACCTTTCATTCGAGATCCCAACTGACCGCGAATACACAAGTGCAACCCTGAGGACCGAACAGCGTGCAGGTAAGTGGAAGCAACTCCAAGGTGAAATCAGAATGGCACACGTGACAGAAGTTCGTGACAGAAGGTCGTGACAAAGTGGCACCGAGCAAAACTGGTCGCTACGGGTGTTCCAAGCCGCGACCACGACCACAGGCCACCCAAGGCCACCCTCTTCCCTCCCTTCAGGTATACAATCACGATGTCGAACAATGTCCTCCCCACCGCGACTCCTCATCTTAGCGGGCGAGCGAACCCACCGGCGGGCTCCTCTTCTCGTTCGAGCTCTGGGTCGGCATCGTCCTCTGGCTCTGCATCGTCGTCCGGCTCCGCGTCAGCATCAGGCTCAGCATCAGGCTCAGCTTCTCCATCGGGCTCATCGACCAGCACATTGAACATTCCAAGCGATGCCCCTGCCGGCATCCTATCGTTTTTGCAACCGCCCCAGTCCTCTACGTCCTTTTTCAAAATCGCGCCTTCCAATCCCATTACATTCCAGTGGAATCTCACATATGTTCTTGCCACACCGACATCTTTGACCATCTCAGCGGTCGGTGAAAACAGCAACACATATCCCGTTGGGCCTACCAATGGCATCATCCCTGGAACTGCCACGAGCGTTGTCTGGGACCCATACTCATATAATCAGAACAACGGGGGACAGGTGAGGCTGGTGGCTACTATTTGAGGTTCGCTTAGCTGACGCCATGTGCCTTTCAGCCCACTCTGGGTATGGGGAAATACACATTGAAGATTTGGGGTGACCAGGGACCCAACGCGCAACAGGCACCCGGCTACATGTCGGAGAACAGTGCACTTCAGTTCGCGCTTTACACACCCCAGCCCTACACCCCCATTGCGAGCGGTAAGTTGACTCTCTTTGCACCCATGCTCCGGTCCTTATCTCATCAACCCGTCAAATTTGCCTTCATAAAAATCACTGCTAAATTGTGTTTATTTTAAGGATGGAGCTGCTCCACTTGCAATGCTGCATTGGGTCAGCTATCGTTCCACCCGGCTTTCTTTGGAATGATGATCACATTTGCCGTCATGTTTCTCAGCGGATGGGGAATTCTAAGACGTTAGATGGATCCGGCCTACCCTCATCACCCTATCATTTACCCTCTATCGCCATTCCCTGATTTTTTATGGTTACATCTTCGCATCAAGGACGTTTATAGACTATCACGTTAATTACCCTCGCTATAACACGGACATTCGCTAATCTCACTACGGTCATTCATATCATTCATTGTTTTGTACGCGTCCTTATATCAACAAGGGCACTTTTCTAGTGATGTTCAGCTTGCTCTCGCTGCTATTTACATCACAAGTCCTGCACGATAACGCTGTTACGCCCCCTCGCAAGTGCTGTTGACTTGTTAAAAGAAGCAGACCCTGCACCGCTGCTTTGAAGTTTTCCGGCACTTTCGAGAGCGAAGTTAACGGAGGGAAACATTCAGATTACATTCGATTGACGTATATAGCATAGGTCCATATCGTTTCCTTGGGTAGAAAATCACCGTATCCACGCAGTGAAGGATCTGGGTTTAGATCAAAGTGTTTCTGTTGGAAACCGCACCACTAAGAAATCATCCTGAGTGACTATGGCTATAGACGTTCTGCATGACGTGGTCATCACAACTGCTGCAGTTGTGAATGGAAGCCGAGAGAGTGTCCGCTTGGTATCGTTCTCCATAATCCATCCTCCGCGTGAATCGACCACAATTTCATCGCGGGCCTTGCCCGTATATGAGCCAGGTCGCGATTCTTCTGACAAAGTCCCTGTATTCACATCCCACTCACGGCGCGAAGATTTAGACGATTTGAGAAAGATGCTGCGGCTGTCAGAAGAGAAACCCAACGAAGGAGATCTTCTCCATTCAAAAGGAATCTTCTCAAATGATAGGTTGATTTTCAGGCCGGTCGTGGCATCCCAGAGGCAAATGTCGTCTCCGTATTCCGAAGATGTAACAATCATTAGCCCGTCAGGTGACATGGCAGCGCAGGGATGGGCGTACTCGGCGGCGGAGAGTATTTTGCGCTTCCTTGGTATCGTTATTGCCAGGAGCTCCGTGCCGGATTCGAGGCTCCAAACGCGCACAGTGAAGTCGCGCGATGTAGACAATAGTCTCCCTCCGTCTCGGGAAAACTCGACGGACATAACATGATCTTGATGATTACTGGATACCGTGAGCCATTCGCTTCCATTTTCAGAGTTCCAGACACGGAGTTTGCAATCCTCCGAGCCAGAAGCGAGTAGGAAACTGTTTGGGGAGAAGGCCATGGATTTAACGGGAGTGTGGCACTCAAGGGGATGCAACGTATCGTTCCCTGTTGTGGCGTCGATGATATGTATACGATCGTTGGAGTCACAAAAAGTGAGTGCAATGCGGTCCCCATTGGGTGAGTAGATCAAGCTATCCACCTGAATTCCCCTTGGCCTTAGGCTCTCAGGCGCAACAATGCCACGCACGGTGGAATCTGCGACACTCCAGTAACCAGCCATGCGAATAGTTGAGGCGGCGACGACGAGGTTGCCATTTGGAGAGAGCGCGAGCGAGCAAACCGTGTCAGTGTTCGAAAATTTGCAAATATTTGAGCCTGTCTCCACATCCCACACACCGAATTCATTTGATCCTTGCACTGCTACACGCTCAGCACTCAGAGAAAACGATGCCAAGCAAGCCTTTCCATCAGATTGAAGCAGTTGCATGCTTTGAAGCTGATTACCCGAGGGAGCGTCCCATGCGCAGACTCTCCATTGTGAATCAATTGAAAATATCCGGTTGCTGTCATCAACAGCATGCAACGCAATGACTGTGCTTGTATGTCCGTTTGTCATGATGCTGGCAAATTCACCGGTGTATGCATTGTGGACGATGACGGAGCCATTTGACGAAGAACCGCAGAAAAGTTGTCCTCCGAGAAAAGCCAATGATGAGTAATCCCCGCTCGCTCGCTCTGAGATCAAAGCACTGGAGGCTATGTCCCATATAAAAAGGGTGTTGCCCGCAACGCTTGCAAGTAGGTCTCCTTTGGGGGATAATAGGACCATCTTGAAAGGTCCTTCTCCCACGTCAAATGGGCCAGCAACTGGTTCTCTCGAGGATGTGTCGTAAACGCTGACGGACCTATTTCGATTTCCGTCGAGTGAAGAATTCACCGAGGCGATTAGGGCACCATCTTCAGAGGTAGAAAATGTCACCAGGTCCTGGCTTTCGGACTCGTGTGGGAAGGGCAAACATGCTTCGACGCCACTTTCCACATCCCATAAGCACAATAAATTGTCGAATGTGCTCGTCACAATACGTTCTCCCCTTGCAGCGAAGGCAACGTGACGGACGCGGTCAGCAGGACCTGGAAGCACTGAAAGCATGGACGGCCAAGAAGACCGGCATCCCACCGAGACCAGCGGATGCTGCTTCTTGTTGTGGAACGTTTGATATAAAACCGTGTTCGTTGGAGTGAACGGTAGTGCTGCAGTGTATATCGCCATCGGATGGGCTTCGATAAATTCGACGTACGTTTGCGTGAATCGATAGGCGTCGTAGATGAGATTATGCAAGCGAGTCCCTGGCGGTAGTCTTTTCTGAAAATAAAAATACTTAATGAAATAGAAATATATTACAATAAGCACTTACTTGATACCAGCTCAGAAGTGATTTCAACATGGTAGTAGCTGACCTCGCCCGCCCCAAAATGCTCATGGCTTCCAGCCAATGCAACAAGTGTTCGAAGACAAATTGCTCCAGTCTTGGCGCAATGGCTTCTCCATTTTCAACCGCACAAACATGTTCGACCCAGAATATACAAGTATAGACGGCGTCTTCTGGCAGTTGCCTTCCCTGCCAGCTTGATGATTCTCGTGATAAGGAAAGAGCACAGAGGTTATATCGAAGGACACCCCTCAACCGATCCATACACTGTACCGCCACGCGAAGATTGTGAGAGGCCAAATCGATAAACCATTGGTGGTTCTGGCATCGCTCGTGATCAGAGAGAAAATCGGCGAAGGAGGGATGTAGAAACCGAATGATGGCATTTGAGTAGAACAAACATCCCAGGCGAGATATCGCGTGGAAAGCGGTCTTTTGCTGCTCCATGTGCAGCAGTTTATCGATCGTAGTTCCTGACATCGGATTTCGGGCTACCAGAAGGGTCCCAACCACCTCCCGAAAACCTGAGCTAAAAGCAGCGTCTGACCATCTACCCACTGACTGCAGAGCTTTAGTATATAGGTTATCCAGTGCTGTCTGTGCGTCAGATGCGCCATCGGGCGCGAGAATTATCTGTATTCCGTGCTCTGGATCCTGTGCTTGAAGGAACTTGGCCGCGGTAGATGCCCAAACGAATAGTCCGGAGGCTCGACTGGCTAAAGCCCGAAGGCGAGCCTCCCCAGGCCAATCCTTCGGTCCGGATGCCATCAATTCCGACCTAATAATCGATAATTGAGATCGAAGCATGGTCAAAATGTCATCCCGAGTAGCATCTGAATCGATACGGAGGCGATATGACCGGATGTGTGAGCGGGCATCAAGATGTTGGCGGATGTCGTGTTCGGGGCGACCGACAATCAAAAATCGAAATATCGGAGGCAGTTTGGCCGATTCGATCGCTATTGCTCTCATCAACGACCTGCGACTATCAGGGGTGCCGCATTCGTCGATGGCATCCAGCACAATTACGATCGGGCCAAGGTGAGGGTAATCGGAGAGACTGCTTAAGGGCTCCACAAGAAGCTTAGAGAACTGCAGCTGGCTGTTACCTCGTATAAGAGTAGGAGTTGCTTCGATGACCGTGGAGATGGCGTCGCCAATCTTTCGGTCATGTTGTCCTAGCTGATATGCGATTGTTCGCACAACATTCGAAGGCTCTGAACTTTCCGCGATGTCGCGATTGAAGAAAAGAAAGGCACCCAGACAGTTGATATCGCGGAAAAGCTTTGCGATAGAAGTCGTCAGGGTGCTCTTACCAGAGCCAGCGACTCCACTCAGCCAAAACACGTTTTCCGAAGCGGCAGGATTAGTGGCCCAGTCTACCACGATCTTCAATATATCCAGCCTGGTGCCTGGAAGGCACTCCGGACGTCCGTGGAGGTCCATTTTAGCAGGTTTTAGTGCATCTAACATTTGCTGTTGCACTGTATAATTGTTAATGCTGGACTAGTCAATGCGCGTTGAACCACACGGACCGACTACCTCTGCCCTTACGAGCGCACGATTGACAATTTGACCTGTTTGTACCACGACGCTGAAGTCAAACGCATGCTTCAATGAAGCAAAGCTTGATACAAAATCGTCGATCTGACGAATAGCGGTTCCAGAGACAGCTTCCCTTAGAGCTCGCTCTGGCATAGATTAATATTCATTAGTGTAAATTGGGGAAAACGACGAACTCGCAAAACCGCAACCAGTGTACTCTTGGACAAAGAGTGCGCACTGAAAAGTTTTCTGTAGTATCTTGTCGATGACAATTTCGAGACTAACGGCTTTTTCGGGAAAGGATTTCACTGCGTCAACGAAAGTGTACGTTGCTTCGGCTGCTATCAACAGATCGACCACTTTTCCGTCTATATCGACTTGGTTCTTCAGGATCTACGGTGTGATCGGTCAATTTTGAAGAAGTTCTCTCGTGAAGTTCGACAAACTTTATACACCGAGGATACAACTTGCCAAACGATCTTGACATACGGATGTATCTAAAATGTGACCGTCAGATCACAGACCCTGCGTCCAAGAGATAAATGGCAGAAATACCTGGGCGAGGTCATCTATTATAGCTGAGAGCGTACTCAATTGCTGTATAATGTAGTGCATCGAAGTCTCTGCACGGCTTCCTCTGCCCTCCAGCTTTTGCGATACGGCATCACGAGCGGCAGTAAGAGTCGCTGCGTGGGAATCACTGTCCAATGTAAATGGCCAAAAAGCAACTATGACGTTTCCTCTGCTATCTGGATCGTGACTGTCCAGTTGTAGCGCTATTTCTACAACATTGTTCAATAAGCCGAGCAAAAAAAGTATGAAACGACACTACCTGGGCCTTTCTGTCCCAATTTGAGAAGATCACTGACGGTTACAGACAAGCGGCCCAGATCTCTTGCATGAAAGATACTGCCAAGTTGACGGACTCGTAGGCTTAGTACAGAAGTTGACGATGCAAGACTGTCCATTCGTTAGAGTCGCTAGGTATAACCGGTAGTGTGTGAAAGTTGTGACTCACAATTGGTACGACTCATCCCATACAAGACTGTGAGCGGTTTGGATCGTTTTCGTTTTCTCTGAGAAATCGTCGATCGTGATTTTGATATATATTCCAGAGGATCGATCAACAACTCGATCGAAAAGTCCGTTGGCACGCATGACTGAATGTCGATCAGCATATGTAACAGCACAAGCAGCATACACCCTCCAAGGACTTACCTTTAAGACAAAAGCGCGTTTTTTCTACAACGGCCATCTCTACCTTTATCACAGTAGCTGGTAGCCTGGAATTACCACTATCAACGATTGCGAGCGTGTACGCTTATTGAGTTGTGTGGGTCCCCGCCATCTAAAAATGGCGGCGTGGTTCCCGCTTCCGCAATTCAAAGACGACGATCAGAGATACGTTCACAAAGGCAGTGACACACTCCCAGGGCCCGTCTGCAGGTCCAATGCTTTGGTTGTAAAAGCCAATAGCAATCCATATCAATTACTCTTCACGCATTTCCCCGAAGAGATACAGCATGACTCGGAGTATCAGGTATAAGTTAGCCGGAGGTCCATTGGCTGGCAGTAGTAAGGTCTAACTTGGAGAGAAGAGATGAGGAGACTGCTGGAGACTGGCTGACACGGCGACAAGAAACTAGAGTCTAGAGAATCATAGTCTGCCGGCAACAACCGAACTCGTTGTCAATTGTTTGCACGTGCATATTTCTATGAGTATGCCTGCAGGTGCCTGCAAGTGGGGACAGGCAACGCTGCCTAATCGGGCGTGCACGCGCGCTGTGCACACAAAATGGTATCACTTTATACCAGCTCGCACACTCACTGTAGCGTACCATAATATAGACGAAAATTGCTTGTAAGTGATATAGAATGAAAGTTGTTCGTGCAGAATTTTAAAATATTGCTTCATGCGCTCAAACCAGCCCCAACGGAGCTCATATCTCAAGACTGAGTACAGATATAAAAATTGTGCACGAAGGAATCTGTTCATTTGATATTCAAACCTAGATTCCGACACTCAGATTTCCTTCCAGTGTTGCGTGTTCCCACTAGTTAAGCCTGCACCGTTGTGCACAGTGCACCGCCCAAAAAGGAAATCGACGATGATCGGCGTCGAGTCGCGTCGCGTCAATTTGCTCTCCCCTCCTCATTACATCTCTTGCGCTGGTCAGGCTCAATGCCACCACGAGGAAATGGCTGGAGTGCTATCCGAAAGGCTCAGGCTTGTGACGCTATCCGCCGCAACATCAACAGCAACAAGGAAAACTGTCAATAGACCTCTGGCTCTTCTGGTGCTTACCTGAGACTTCCGCGGCACTGAGACGACTTCTGGATATCGAAACGGCTCGCAAGAACGAATATAAGCGTCAGCTACACAATGACCGACGCAAATTGCATCCGATCTTGTTGACTACTAGGTTAATCATGTAGGCATTGGCATAATTTGCCTTGTTTTGATGATTATACTTCGATTTAATACCCTAATTTTACCCACATATCATCTATACATATTTTTATGTATATACATATCATTAACTTTGCATTTGGAATCCTTGTGGCCGCTGCTAAACGCGATTTATGAACGAGACCATCAAACGCGGCGATTTGGGGAGCGCCACACGCACGCCAAATAAGGCAGCGTTGCCGGTACCCACACTGCAAGCTCCGATCAGCTGCTCTCAGGAGAAGTTGAAAGATCTTCGTTCAAATATGATCACCTAACACTAATGTGCACAAATCTTTCAACGCTAAGATACCGCGGGTCGCCACACTGAGCCACCGCATTTACTGTAAGTTGCTCATTCCGGAATCTAGAGGTCATGCAAGCACTAAGCACTAAGAGCTTGAAAGGGAAATCCATCAAATCAGCTTCTACATAGACTTCCATCGATCGACCCGTCAAACTCGATTGCTTCAGCTTTTGCAACTGTGAGTCAGATTCATACAAATCGTTCTATGGTTCTATGTTCTTGATATTTATCAGGGATACTGTGACAGATGTTGCACGTACACCACATCGTCTCTCTGGCTTTCCAGGAGGAGGTAGGCAAGGAAGAGAGGGAGAGATGGTGCAAAGAATTTGTCGAGTTGAAGGATAACTGCAAGCGCCATGATGAACCGTATGTCTTGAGTGTATCAGGAGGGAAAAAGTTGGACAGTGAGGATTCGGCAGATCAGAAGGACGAGGTATGTGAGCTCGCATTGATAGCTGCACGTGCCAGTCTCATACCAGACCAAGTGGATATTCATATTTCTATTCTCCTCCGTCGAGGACCGTGACTATTTCGTCAAAGAAGATCCAGTACAAACGGCCTTTCAAGAAAGGTTGTCATATGTACTTTCTGATCTGATGATCGGCGACTTCAGCAATGGGGACTGGGGCACGCCAGCGAAGTATTAACGGATCGCTCTAATTATAAAGCTTTCGGTGTTGCGTCGAAGCTGCGTTGAGACGATGGCATATGCATGCCATCGTTAACATCACTATATGTAGTAGATATATCAGGATTCAGGATGCAATACTCCCGCGAACAAGGTGAGAACAACGTCTCGAGATGTCATCGAAGCAGCTGAATTTCGGTGGTCATTCGCACAATGACAGAGATTCAGAACAATAATCTCAATTGCATTCTGTTGTATTATGATCCTATCAAGCTCGAAATCCATTTCTGGGTGATTTGCGGTGCACAACAGCCAGGTCTGCTTTGTTGCAATCCAATTCAGCTTGTGGCAAAGTGAAACAAACGGATAATGCAAATAGACAAGACGTTAGTGGCATGGCCATAGTTTCAAGAGCTGTGGCCATGATCAAAACCACAGCGACAAGAAATATAAAGAGAGTATAGGCATTGGGTTTTATCCTCAAATTCTACCTCTCTACCCAAACAGCCAACTCATTCCAATATGCGCATCAAGCAAGTCATGATCTTGACATATAAGGACTCCATATCTGCCAGTGACAGAAATGACCTACATAAGAAGATTTTGGCTATGAAGAGTCAGTGTCTGTGGGACGGCATGCCCTACATCACTGAGGCCACCGGAAGCGAGCGCATAGATGCTCCACCGAACGTGACTCAGGTACCCCGATTGCATAGAGCCTCATTTTAAAAGTCGCTAATAGATAGCATCAGGATATTTTCGTATTAGACTTTCCCTCGAAGGAAGTGTTCACGCGCCACGTCGAAGAGAATGCCGTACAGAAGGCACTGATGACAGAAATCAAGAATGCCACCTCAAACGTGAGGGAGTTGGTGATGGATGTTAGATGGGAGTCATAGTGGAATCCTTTACATAGCTTGAAAGCGTACTCGACAATTGCAGCAGACTCTGCATTAGCCGCACAGAGAGCCTAAGTATGTGAGCTAGACCCTCAAGGACCCAAGGTGACTCGAAAGTAGTTTCGTGAGAGAAGCCAGCTATGGTGCAAACTTGTGATATCCTAGGAGGACTTTCATACAGACAGAGCAAATCCAAACGAGGCTTTGGGCAACAGGCAGGAAATAGTCTTGAAGATCAAAGCGACGGAAGTGACTGAAAACCTAAAAGCTCCGTCAATGGACTTTGCAAGCACCTGCATTATGTAAGGAAACCTAACCATCATCATCGTTTGAACGCCCAAGCCGCACCTCTTGTTCGACAGTGCCATGACCAGACAGTGCCACAGTATCAGACACTGATCGATGTAAACTAGCGATTACAAATCCAACATACGTCGGACCGGGACCTTCAAGCCAAGCTAAGATTTGAGACGTAACCAGCATTCTTGCCCACATCGCTTTACATTCGGGATTCCCCTTCCTACGACAACCAAAGATCATGTCTTCGTCGTTAGCAAGCCGCCTTTCTCTTACAGCTCCTGACGAAACCACCAATAGCTCGGCGGAGACGAGTACCAACGAGGCGCTTCTTGCGCTTTCTCCAAACTCGGACCCACCTGGTTGGCAGCCCATTCTACATGCATCCAACCAAGTAGTACTCTATAACCCCACATCGCACGCCCTCTCCATTCGCCACAATCGCGACGTCTACTATTCAGGCTCAGACACCCCACACTATTGCCCATACTGCAAACAGCCTCTGCCTTCTGATTTCGAATTTGACATAAATGATGAGGCAGAAGAAGAGTTCCCAGAGTCCACTGCTCGGGCACCAAATTATTTCCAGCTGCTTGAGATCGCAAATGAGACTTCCTCTCGGCCTTCATCGCCAGGCGCCGAAAACCTTGGCCCAAGAACTGGAACGTTTGGGGCGGACGCGATGGCAGAGGGCTACTTCAAAGCATTCTTCCAGGAGGAGTGCAAATTAGGGATGGGAGCCTATGGAAGTGTTTTCTTGTGTCAGGTGGGTAGTCGCTGCTCTTCCACTATCTCTAGCACCTCGATAACAAATTGTATAGCACGTGCTTGATGGTAATGCGCTAGGTAAGAACAATCTGAGTTCTAATCCTTATTTTCTGACCCTCCTGGATACAGGTCATTTTGCAGTGAAGAAGATTGCAGTTGGTGAATCGCACACGTACTTGCTTCAGATACTTCGCGAGGTAAGCTCTTTTCTTTCTGAGACTACGTCTTCTGACACATTGATTAGGTTCGCCTTCTAGAGCGACTGCACCATCCAAACATTATTACCTACCACCACGCGTGGCTCGAGAACTGTCAATTCTCATCCTTCGGTCCCAAAGTACCCACATTACAGTCAGTTCGCCTCCTACTCTAGCTACAAGAGATTCTGATCTTGTCACAGTGTGCTTATGCAGTGGGCGGAAGGTGGCAGTCTGGACGACTTCATTGACCTTCGCCTCGGTCGTCCCACGCACCTTCCACGTCCGCCGTCCCGCCGCAAATCACGATCGCAATCTCCCCGCTCTCGCTCTCCGACGCCTACCCGAGCACAGCCAAACCCTGAAAACTACGAGGAACCAGATCAACACTCTCGTTCGGCGCGTATACGCGCTTTCCGTGCGGCGAAAGCTGGTCAAAAGCAGAAGCCGGAACTCCAATCGAGGAAAAGTAGCAGAAGAGATCGAAGAAATCTTAAGGCAGTTCATCTACTCAGCGCAGAGGAAGTGCGGTCGTTGTTTGGAGATATCGTCGAGGGGCTTGCTTTTTTGGTGAGCCTTGATCAATGTCGAGAGAGCTTGTCCTGATGCTAAAATGCTTCAGCATGACAAGGCGATATTGCATCTAGATCTGAAGCCGGGAAATGTGTTGCTGACTTGGGATGAAGACCAGGATCAAAGGCTCGTGTAAGTGGCTTCTTCGCCCATTTTCGGGAGAACAGCATGGACCGATTCTCACTCGTTTCTGGGCAGTCCTCGAGCCATGCTTTCTGATTTTGGCACCTCCCGAGATATGCTTCATTCTACAGGCGCTCGATCCGGTAATACCGGGACGTGAGTACGCCAACTATATACCCATAATCTCAAACTCATATGGCATGAAAACCTTTAGATTGGAATACACATCGCCGGAATCACTGCCTTCTCCCCATACCGGGCTGCTCCAGCAAATTGACTCTAAAGCGGATATGTGGTCCCTAGGGATGGTTTTGCACAAGCTTCTCTTTTTCAAGCTGCCATACCGATATGCAGCGGAAGGTGACGCGAACGGTGAGGAGAGTGCGCAAGACTTGGAAGAGGGGGAGAAGATGAAAAAGCTCGAGAGGGAGATACAGACCTATGCGGGGTGCGTCAAATTGCAGAGGCCCGCGAAGAATGCGATATTGAATTCCTTTTTATGGACAGATTCAGGATGACACCTGCACTGGTCTCAGCATTTGAAGCGCGTAGACTACCTCGTGCGTACCTTATATTGTTGGAAAGCCTCCTCAGCGTCAACCCCGCTGCGAGACCAACGTGTGAACGTGTACTGGGCGCAATTCGCGAAGGTCGAGTAAGTTCTTCAAGTACACATCGAATCGACATATATTCACGCATCCTAGCTTGACCCTGTCGAGCCCAACGCAAATAGCAACAACCTCGGCACGCTCATTTCTGTTCCGCGTAGGGCGTCATCTGGACCCGAATCACCTTCTTCTACATCTCCTTCATCACCGCCTGCCCCTACCGAAAGCAAAGAGGGTGTGCTGGTTCTGCCGCATCCTTCTAGAAACGGAGCAGCGCAATCACCATCACCCACCCCACTGCAACGTCTCCTTGTAGGGAATCCTGAGATGACTGTGGATACAGTGGAAAATATGACTGTCACAGCAGGCACCGATACGGTTAGCAAATTGCTCATCCCGAGTGGGGTGTGGCTGCATACAATGAAGTCGGTAATTCTTGTGGGAAAGGTTCGTTCATCACGTGCAAATCGCGTTTCTTATTTGCTTACCTGGATGTGCAGATATTGTCTATCGGATCGATCTGTGCCAATTCATACCCAAATCCCAAAGTTGTTCTTATACTTTCGGTAGCAGCTGCATTGGACACCTGGGCTGACGATCTTCGGGTTTGTGCTGCTCTTGTTTTACTGCACATACTGGTTTTGCGATTTTGGTGTGCTGTTGGGGGGTGCTGTGTTACATGATCCAACTTTTGCCCCTTTTATCTGGTATATCCCCATGATTTATTGCTCGCCTTCCTATTCAAATGATTTCCTGTTCCACACACCCTCGCCCGTCACGTTTAGTAAGCAAGAAGCTAAATGTCCAACTCAATTCCCCCCGGGTTCAACTGCGCATAGCACTTGTACTTCTCATCTTCTGCTCCGTCCCAACCGATGCCTTGCCACACTTGGAAGAAGTTGCTAGGATCCACCTCCTTCTTGATAACGGCCAGACGCGCCGCGTTAGCATAGCCCCAGAAAGTTTGTATGTGGTTCGGTCTGCAAAAGAGCGAAGTTAGGGGACGCCACTAAGCCGCAGACGAGCCAACGTACTCGTATATATCGGCTTCGTTGGGGTATGCAGCCCCATCAGGTGCATATGCACGAAGGACGCCAGCAGCATCATGGACGGACTTCACTACTGCCCTTTGGCTGGCGACGGGGGTCGTAGTATTCCATTCGACGGTGTAAACGACATGCCACAGCGTTGTATACCACACCGGCGTTACAGAGGTCTTGCCCAAGTTGAACTTCGGTGCAGGACTATCCATGAGTATCTGCACAGGCTGAGATGCGGCTTCAGATCCCAGTTTGAGTTGGCCTTCTTGGATCGCGCTCGTCAGTCCTTTGGGGTCTTTCTCGAAGTAGTGTCGAGGAATCAGTCGGGAAGAGGGTGCAAGTGGCACTCCGGCACTACAGAGCATTGGTCAATCAAGGAATGTAGTTGGTCACTAGGATTAAAACGCACAGTTCAGGCGCAGCTCCGTAGGTAGCTGCATAGAAATCGAGAAATTTCGAAAACTGTACAAACTTCACAGAACCGGCAGGAAGCGACTGAGTGATGGGCTTGAACGCAGTTTGTAAATCCGCCAGGCTGCCCCCTGGCAGAAGAGCGAAGAAAATGACTTCGGTAGGAAAGACTTCCATGAAACTACCGACACCCATATCGTGTAGCTTGGGTGTGATACTTGCTATATCGCTGATCAACTGCGCGTTTTGCTGAGCGGTGGAGTTGCTTATTCCGAGAGAGACCGCGTTCAACGGTACCAACGGGCGAACCTTGTAGGTGACTTGTGTGAGCACCCCCCAAGTACCTGCTCCGCCACCTCTGATAGCCCTGTGATAGACGATAAGAAACTGATAGGATGTTAAAGGAAATACCCACCAGAATAGATCCGGATTGGAACATTCGCTAACGGTCTTCAATTTTCCATCCGCTGTGACTATCTCCGCTTGCAGAAGGTTGTCCACCCCTAAGCCGTATGAAGGGGATAGCACAGAATGTCCTCCACCAAGGAGCCACCCTCCGCTTGCACCTACCGTCTCGCAGTCTCCACCCACAACAATGAGGCTTGAGTTGTCGGCGAACTGGTAAACAGTCTCCCATTGCTCCCCAGCTGCAACCGTGACAGTGTCTTGTGGCGTCGTATGGCACCCATCCGGTACGAATGATTGATTGCGGGTGATGCCTCGAATATTATGTGTCCACAATGCAAACCCATCCCAAGATGCGGAGCGCCCCTGGTAGTCATGACCCGCTGAGATAATTACAATTGGTAAATCATTCATCGCGGGGAGAAGGATTGCCTACTATTCTTGATGACAATGCGCAGGTTGTATTTTGTGGCAAACTGAACATATTTCTGAACATCTGAGCTGCTTGTGGCATGCACGGCGTAGCGGGGTACGCTGCCCTGGCCACAGATTGCCGAACTATTCACGGCAGGCACAAGGCAGCTGTTCTCGGCACCACAAGTCTCCCCTGAATGACGTTTTAATCGTGCAACAAATGGATAGGACGGTTGAAAGATAGCTCACAGTTGATTTGTTCATAACTGTATCATAAATATGATGATAGAGTAGAATTAGAAACGCTCTCCGGTAAACAAAGCATCGGTACCGACCTCGAGAAAGAATCTGAACGCCATTGAACATTGTTGTAATTGTTAGTGATTTCGGCACATGCGGTCTGATTATAGAGGGAGCTGGTTGGGTAACATGGGGCGCCTATTGGTGTTTCAGAGTGTAGCCTGCCACCGATAGATACGTTGAAAGCCGCCAATGCTGATGAACTAGGGAAGCATTTTTCGCCGAATGAGCAGGGC
>JACXVL010000859.1:0-15369 GCA_014898675.1 Athelia sp. TMB | reverse complement strand
TAACCCTAACCCTAACCCTAACCCTAACCCTAACCCTAACCCTAACCCTAACCTAACCCTAACCCTAACCCTAACCCTAACCCTAACCCTAACCTAACCCTAACCTAACCCTAACCCTAACCTAACCCTAACCTAACCCTAACCCTAACCCTAACCCTAACCCTAACCCTAACCCTAACCTAAGTACCCACATCCCCACTTTGCCCGCTTCGTCCCAAGCTCACCAGAGGTCAAGAAAATCCCCATTCCACCCTAACCCTAACCTAACCCTAACCTAACCCTAACCTAATGGGCGGAAGTCTTGGCAGTCATTGGAAATCACTCAAAATCACTAATCACTGGCCCCAAGGCAGTAAAAGCGGGGCGCGCACTTACAAAAAAATTGGATTGTCACAAATTGGTGATTTGCGATGATCATCGAGATGATCATCGGAATTCATCAATGAGTGTCACATGTATGATTATTGATGAGTTCACCGAGAATCATGGGTAAATCACTGGAAATCACAGAGTGCTAATGAGCTCACTGAGAATCACTAGTTTTCATTGGCAATCACCAATGATAATTAGTGATCATCAACGGAACATCTACATTTCTGCTGAGGTGATTTTTGTCCGGTGTGGACGCTCATAGAGAAAGAGGTGTTGGTGCATAACGGCCGCAGCTTCGAAGGCAAAGAGAGCTCCGTCTTTGCAATCAAATTCAATCAGATACTCCGCAAGCTTCAAAATGGAAGCTGCCGTGGTAGGTTGCGTGTACAAAACCCACAGTTCAGAAGAGAACGGGGATTTTCAATCAAGGATGTTATTTAGGTTTATGTTCCAACGACATTTGATATCATGGCGCACACCTGGATCCATGAGGTAAGCGGGCCAAGGTCCGGGAAGTTATCCTGACTAGCCATTGTAGCGGACCACAAGACAAATTTATTCTCATGAAAGACTCGAAGCGCGGCAACCAGCAGAGTGCTGGGACTTTTGACCTTTATTATGTGGCTGTGCCAGAAACGACAGCCGTACCAGACCTTCTCTGAGAGCTTGGTTTGGGGGAGGGAGAATCCACAACCAGAGCCGGCCATCGCGGAAACAACGTTTCGAAGAGATTTATTGATTAGATCTAAGCATATAGTTGCCACAATATTGTGGTGATCGTCCTCGTCGACGTGGTAATTGACGCTCTCAGGCGAGGATATTGCACGGGTGGTGATATACTCTCGGAAGGTGAGATGAATAATGCGCACACGGCGCGAGGAATGTGATAAACCTGTTAAGACGGAGCTGAGATAGCCTAAGATTCTTTGAGCAACAGGAGCAGTGATGCGAGTTTGAAGAAACGCTTCGAACGCTGAGAATGAAAGCGGATTGCTCAGGGAGAGCACAGTGCCCATGACAGACTGGTATCCCCGGCGGAAATCTGGATCGTCCCACGGCAACTTGGAAAGAATGGTTGCGTACAGCTGATCCATCTTGAAGGCGGGGCGGGTATGGAGCCCAAGAGTACTGTGCGATAAGACACAGTGAAGCACTGCCGCGGGATCAACCGAAGTGCAGAGATACTCGCAAATAATAGAGATCCATACTATGAGCCCATCGGCTCGATCGATCAAGACCTTGGTGTCTTCTTCGCCGGGCCAATTGACTGGCAAGCCCTTCCGCTCGATGACAATATCAAGCTGGCTCCTCGTGCGACATGTATACAGCAAGATCTCGAAGTTTCACTTCGGCGTCGACATCGATGCCGCGCGATCGGACGTGTTTCTGGCGGGATAGCACAGTAACAATCTCGTCTCCCGCGCGAGATGTGATGAAGAAGCGGAACAAGCCAGATAGTTTCGGTACATGGGAAGTGAGCAGTCTAAGCAACTCTGGAGTGCAAGATTGATCGAGAGCATCGATAACAATCACGGTCGGCGGACCATCGGCAGGCAGACAATCGACACTCACGTCCTCAGTCGCCTTCGCCGCAGTGTCGCGGTTCCAGAGGTCGATGGGTTGCCCATCTCAGTGGTCATCACGTCGCGAATCGCCTTTTCCATATGCTGATTCAAAAGCCCGATCTCCGGCAGCTTGAGAGCCTTGTGTGTGAAGGCGTGATGTGGTCACTGATTGACAATTTGAATGGTGAACTTGAGTGTGTTAACTCTGGCGACGTGTACCGTGACCTGGATCGCTATTAGCATCAGCACCACATGGAAGGAAATAGAGGCGACATATAATGGGGCCCTACCCGCTGAGCACGACATCCACGAGTCCTGAGTCGCTGAGTTTCGGGATACTGGTCACTTTCTTGTGAAGGCAACGAATCCAACTGGCTGAGTGGGGGCAGTGCAAATCCGGTTTCGGCCCAATGCCACCCGATCGCGAGTCGATATGTATACATAGGGGCAAATTTGGCGCACTGCCGCCGCACTTTGGCTAAATTAACGGCGAACTTCAGCTTTACTTCAACATTGAACGCCCCCACCGAGTACTCGCTCTCACACTCGCTCTTCCCACGATGGGAAACTGCATCTCCGACTATAACCATGAAATAACACAGGCTCGCGTTGAAGTTCATGGCCGAGCAATCGAATTTGATAGCAAGGAGTCCAGAACAAACTGCAAAGTATTATTACTGGGTGAGTGATCTTTGTGTTCCAGCAATGTATCGATGCTCACTTCTACATGCAGGTTCACAAGACTCAGGCAAGACGACCATCTTTAAGCAGATGAAGATCATTCACCAGGATGGCTACAACCGCGACGAACTTCTTACTTACCGCATGACGGTCTTCCGAAACTTGCTCGAGTCGACACTGACAATCATATTTGCTATGCGAAAGCTCGGCATTCATTGTGTGATTGAATCAAACGAAGTGTGTACTCCTACTCGTCCCCTGTTTTCCCTATAGCTCACGCACACATTTGCAGACCAACTGTGATCATATCATCAGCTATTACATGACAACACCCTTCGCGCCTCCCATGAGTTACACACTGCAGACGCACAACATGCCTGGCGCGAGCTCAGAGCAGACTGCGCTCTCTCTCCCGACTGCTGTGGGCCGTGGCACACTCTCTACCTCGCTCGAGCTCAACGCACCACCATCTGTGCACCTCGGCGAGCACCCAGGCAGTATTGATCCCGCAGGCATGGGGGAAGGCTTTGTCTTCAACCCCCAAGTCTCGCAGATGATAGATCAACTTATGAAGGACCCCGCTTTCTCGGAGGTCATGCAGCACTCCAGCGACTTCTACCTTATGGACAATGCTCAGTAGTAAGTCTCACCCCACTTTGAGAGTAGACATGGCTGATGAGTCTGCGTAGCTTCTTTGAAAACGCTATCCGCATAGGAGAGTATGGGTATGTGCCCACGGAGCCAGACGTGTTGCGCGCACGACAGATGACAAAGGGTATTTCGGAGACCCGATTTAACATTGGGCGACTGTCGTGCGTCTTCTCTCACTTATATTGGCTCTCAACCTGGTGCTAATCGGACCTTAGAATCCACATGTTTGACATGGGTGGCCAGCGCAGCCAGCGCACGAAGTGGATTCATTGCTTGGAGAGTGTAACTTCCGTCATTTTCTGCGTTGCACTCTCCGAGTATGATCAAATGCTTCTAGAAGAACAGAAAACGGTATGTACCCTGGCGGCGGTGATTTCTGGCTGTGGCTAATGGTATTCCAGAACCGGATGGCGGAATCATTGGTACTTTTTGAGAGCATCATCAACTCGCAGTGGTTCCTCCGCACGTCCATCATCTTGTTCCTGAACAAGATTGACGTGTTCAAGGCAAAGCTCTCCAAGGTATGTACCCCTCTCAGTTATATTCAAGTTAATGCTAATGCAAGTACACCAGGTCCCGCTTGGAAAGTATTTCCCCGAGTACACGGCCGGCCCTGACATTAATAAGGCGTCCAAGTACATTCTGTGGCGGTTCATGCAGGTCAACCGCGGGCGCCTGAGTGTATACCCCCAGTGTGTCTTCATCAGCATCGCCAAGATGTGCCCTTACTGACAGAGCTGTCAGCCTGACGCAGGCAACTGACACTACAAATATGCAGCTGGTTTTCGCCGGGGTCAAGGAGACCATCCTCCAGAACGCGCTGGAGGACACGGCCATCCTATAGGTTAGTTCCCCTCATCTGCCCGCACACAACCGCTGATGAGCAGCTCAGGCCTGGTCACTATCTTCATCTCTCTTCCTCCCGTTCTGCCATGTTAATCCGACCAAGTATATATGTATATATATCTACTACTTATTGTGCACATAGCGGCGCCCTCTCTCGCACAGCATTTTGATTATGTTCTCTTGCACCCTTAAATATACATCTACATACATCTACTGCACAAGGCCGTTCAGGATGACAAAGAACAAAGTGAATTGATTCATTGTCTGATGCGTCTCTTCATTCCGCTATCATCCCCAGCGACTAACCGTCCCTCGTCGGGATTCCAAGTTCACGAGCATCTAACAAACAGTCCTGTGTAATGTTCATGTGACGTCCCACCATTTGCGTCCTTAGGCTTCAACATCATGCAACTAGGACTTGTCCTTGTCCGAGGAGACGAGGTGTACAGTGGCCTGTGTTTGCTATCAGCACTAAAATCGGATGGAAGAAAGAAAAAGCGACATACTGTGAGACCTTCTCCGCCGAGAACAACATCTGCGAGCCCCGAGTCGCTGAGCTTCGGAATGCCAGTCTTCTTGCGGAAGTAGAAGGCAACATCGCGCATGTCCGCTTGCATCTGGCCGAACGTGGGCGTGAACTCGTGGTGGTTCTCGTCCTGGATGGCCGCGTAAGGCGAGAACTTGATGAAGTTGTGAGCCTCGAGCGAGACGACGTTCGGGAACAGGTTGCGACCCGAGAGCGTGAGGTTCTCGACGACGAGGTCGAGCGCGTCGTCCATGTACTCGATACGGGGGATGGGGATGTAGCCGACCTAGGGAAGCGACCGCGTTAGCAAAGGCCTCATGCGCTGACTCAAACGAAACCCACCTTGTCGACGAGCGTAGGCAAGATCACTTTCCTGACATCTTTCCACAGCTCCGGCTTGAACTTGAGACCGCCCTCGCTGTCAAATAGCAGGTCGTGCGTGAGGCGCGCCCAGTCCTCGCCGAAGCGGGCGTTGAGGGGGTCGTTGCCCATCGCCTTGAAGAACGTGCCCGTGCAGTTGAATAAGTTGTCGAAGTGACCCTTGTACTTGCCATCGTAGAACTGGCGGCCGGACTCACGCCGCTGGTTTCCACGGTTGTTGCAGTCCGGCTCGAGCACGTAACCTGCATCTAGGAGGCACTATAGTGGGCGTAAGTGTTCGTACTTGGAATAGAAAGTATAGAGGGAACGCACCTTGCGGACATACGCGTCAACACTTGAGAACCACTCGCGCAGACCCTCGTCGTGCTTGGTGTCTTCCATCAGGGCGTTCGCGGCGTCGAAGATGATGTCCATGCTCTGCCCGTTCGCGAAACGCTCGAGTAGCGTGCGTAGGTCGGTGGTCGCCTGTTGGAGCCCAGACTGGCCAGTGAGCGCGTAATGCGAGTCTTGTCCATGCGAAGCGATTGTGCGTCCTTGCGTGGCGTACTCCTCCGCATATCAGAGCAGCCAGCGGCTGGACTCCTGATAGTCATCGTGCTTTTGGCACTCGATGATAACCTGTCCCACAAACATCAGCGCCGAGTCGCTAATCAGAAGAACAAACATACCTTCTTGTCACGTAAGATGAACTGGTCGCGTCTCTCCTCGGAGAAATACTCCTCAGTCAAGAACTCCTTGCCGCGCGTGAGGTGCTCGTTCGCGCGATCCTTGTGCTCCTGCGGAACCCTGTTGCTCAGGTTGTCGTGCATGCTGCGGACCCTGTCCATGAGCCCAAGCTTCTTGGCGTCAGCAGTTACGTCCGGGTGAGAAGAGTTCTGCAAGTCGTCTGCATGTCCGCGAGAACTATTAGTCAAGTGTATATGCAAGTATATGCATGCGACTCACTCTTGCGCCTGGTTGAGACCATCCTGTGCGAGGTCCTGGCCACGCGCTTGCGCTTCTTGTGCCGCGCTCTAGCCCTTCTCGTACGCCTGCGCGCCGCTCATCACCTGCCCGTCGGCAGTCTTCACCGTCGCGCCAGTGCCCAAGTCGTCCTTGAAGTGTTGAGTTACAGTGTAGTCGGTGCCGGGGACACGCGCCTCGAGCACAAGTGTATCGTTCGGGCCGGCAACGCGTCCGCCCTCAGTGATAAACTGGTCGTTGGGTGCGCTTTGGTCGACGTTGGCATGGGCTTCTTGGTCAGGGCGCAGGCCGTTGGCGGCCTTGGCAGCGCCGCGTGCGAGGAGATCGCGGCCGATGAGGGAGAAGTCGAAGAGGAGCTTGCGGACTTCAAAGTTGGCGAGAACGAGGGAGAGAATGGTGCGCAAATGCTGAACAGCTGTAGGCGGACAAGCATTAGCAAATGTGAAGAGGAAATCGAGAACATGAGAACGTACCAAGCTGACCATCGTCCTTCGCTCCCGTCTTGTCAACAGGGAGGACATTGTTGGGGTCCATCTTCGCTGCGTCAACATCAACGTCGCGTGTGTGCCAGAGAAGCTCTGGAAGAGTTCGTTCGCGTTCTTTTCTTGAACCATTGCTCGTGCCATCTCGATGATGTCGCGTGCATCCTGGCAGAGCTTCTTGCCGTCCGCAGAGAGTGCGTTGACGTCGACGGGGGAGTTGGTTGCGACGTAGCGGAGTGTCTCGTCGATCTGTGCGTTGGAGGGCATGTGATCCTGGCGGAAGGCTTCGATAACGCCATAGAGGCGGATCTTGCGGTCGACGTCGGCCTCCTTGTCGGCCTTGATGACGGGGTCGACGACGGAGCCCTTGGCGGGGTGTGCGGTGATGTCTTTTGGTGCTTTGGGGAATAACTGAGGACTTCTGCCGCCGGGCCGGACTCAACCGGACTTTCTATAAGCGCACTGTCTAATTCAGACAAGTCCCTGATCGATCCACGTCCTCGATTATAACTGCAGGACTCAGGCTGTGCAGCGCGGCGCCATGCCCTTCACTCATTCCTGCTTCGGCTTTATCAGATTCATCGCTCGCCTCTCAACCTTCATGTCTCAGAACTCGACTGAAGTCGTCAACTGCCTCTGCCCCAGCGATGTCACCAACTCTGACAGCATTGTAGTTTGGAGCAACCACGCCGCCTCGCCCAGCGTCTTGCCCGTTTCACGCGAGAATCGGGTCGTTTCAGCCATATGGTACAAGGAGAAAACAGGTGCTCAACATGAAGCATTGGAGCTCAAAGTCACTGGCGGCCCCCACGACAAGAACACCCTATGGCTCTTGGTTGAGCGTGGTGGCGCGGTAGCACGAAGACCTTCCCCCGCCCCATCCCCCTCCGCCAACTCATCTACAGGAACCTTGAACAGAATTGCAGACGACTCTGGCCAACTATCCTCGCAGCGACAAGCAAACGACACCGTGTCGGTCCATGCGGTCAGCCCTATCAGCGGGACTCTTAGAAAGTACCGCGCCGTCGCGACATTGGACATTCCAGAAAGCCCAGAGAACCCCCTAACCCTATGCGATCTGGCTGCGCTCCTGCGCGTCGTGTCGCAGAGTCGTCCCGAGTATAATTTTATCAACCACAACTGTTATTGGTTCGCAGTGATGGTCATCGGTGCGATCGAGCAAGTGCACGGCGGTCAAGTGGTGTTCTTGGAAACAGGAACTAGCCCAGGATCTCTGGGCTACGTGCGCATTATAAAGCCGGAAGACATAAAGGGAGAGTTGGAGCGGATAGTGTCCGCTTGGCATGAACAGAAAGCGACCTATCGGGCCAGGAGGACGACCCAAGAGGTAAGCCCAGTTTCTTCGTGCTTTTTTTATCATGCTTTAACAACTGCTGCTCCAAGGAGCAACAAGAGGTTGAAGCGCGAGTCACAGCCGCACGAGAAGAGGCGGAGGCGCGAGCGGAGGCGCGAGCGGAGGCGCGAGTCACAGCCGCGCGAGAAGAGGTGGAGGCGCGAGTCACAGCCGTGCGAGAAGAGGTGGAGGCGCGAGTCACAGCCGTGCGAGAAGAGGTGGAGGCGCGAGTCACAGCCGCGCGAGAAGAGGTGGAGGCGCGAGCGGAGGCGCGAGTTATAGCCGCACGAGAAGAGGCGGAAGCGGAGGTGGAGGCGCGAGTGGAGGCGCGAGTCAAAGCCGCACGAGAACAGATGGAGGCCCGACACTGCGAGGCTGAAGCGCGAGAACGTATTTAATCTTGTTCACTGAATGAAGCTTTACACATCACTCCTTCTTATTCTCCCCACAATCGACAGTCGACAAATCCTCCAGAGGGACTATACCTACCTTCGTTGCTGTGGTGAATCATCGCCCCGCTACGGAAACCAACAACTGTGGAGGGACCATATAGTGTGTTCATCAGAATCGTAAGATAGTCATTTTAAGTGTCAGATATTACACGCAAGGGGCTACTCCATGTACGACAATCTATGCGGTACTATATACATGCTGGAATTGGTGGGGAAGGCATTGTAGCGAAGTATCTCGTGGATATCCTGTAAAAGTTCATTGTATGTGGCCTTCATGGGTTATCATCAGGCTCCATATCGAGCCACATGTGGTTCATGATGTCAAGATGTCCCATCGCGCCCTCCACCATTTCTTCGACCAGCATTACCGCCGATGCGAAAACACCTATTCGCTCGCCGATCTGTTCCCCCCATCTCCATCGACGATATCATACATCACTCAGCCCTCCGAAGCTGCCAGCGCTGGTCAGCGCACGTCCTCCCACTGGTGGGTGAGTGCATCACTACGCGCGGGATCCTTCACGATGTCGTTGTTCACACACGCGAGCGACAGTCAACAGTCATGCGCCATCCACTCGAAGAGGTGTTTCGTCACGTCCAACGGCTGCTGGATCATCAAAAACGTGGTACCTGAGTCACCTGTCATCCGCTAGCTAGCGTATACAAGAGAACAAGAAAGAGGGCGCACCGATGACAGATATGCAAAGCTCGAGCAGGTGCAGCGTCCACATGCGAACATTCACCGCACCACCACCCACCCCCGCGCGCGCTAGTCTGAAGTAGTCCTCCCGCTGGAGTGGGAGCCGACGACGCTTCCGGGGTATATTCAGTCTTCTCCACAAGAATGGATGTTCAGATGGCGGGAGGAACACAGATAGGCCATAGTACTCCCTGCTCTGCGCGCGCAGTGCGTATATAACTGCGTCATTAGCACAGGTAATGATTGGGCGGAGGCAAGGGACTCACTGCAGTCGCTGCACGCTTGACAGTCTCCTCGAACGCAACACGCTTGAAGGCATCACTCGCACTGCCGCCCAAGAAGCACGTGGGCTTGAGCACGCACAGCTCGCACCCTAGGTGCTCTCCAGAAAACTGCGGCCAGGTCCTCTTCCTCCCTGGCACGCTGCCCATGTGCGGGAAGGTGTACGGGTACCCGTCCTCGGAATCTGTGAACCCCGGGCTCAGCACATAGAAAATGGGAAGATATTTGGGAACTTACAGAACACGTAGTGCGTGCACTCGCTCCACACGTACCCCGCCTTGCGCATCGCGCTCTTCACACGCCCCACATCTGTGCTCCGCTGCCGCATCAGTAACACCCGCTCCTCCGCCTGCCCATCTGCACCCCCAACCGCTTCCCATGCGCTTTCCCTCTCCACCTCGCCCCATCGTCCCCCCAATCCTTCCCACGATAAAGCTCCACGGCAGCGCCTCACGCCGGTGCTCCACACCCAGATGCACGCCTAGAAACACGCCCTACACGTCCCCGCCCTCGCCCCCGCCCCGAGCCCCATGGCTCTAAACCTGTGCGCTGTTGTACGCCCCATCTCCGGGGGTCACATCTCTGCAACTTCAGACAGCAGCGCGCGGGAGAGCACTTTTGGGACCCGCTGTGCGTACGGGCGCCCGCGCCGGCCGGAGCGCGTGGAGAGGAGCGTGTTGGAGGCGAAGAGCGGGCCCCATTCGCCGGCGATGGCCCGAGTAGGAGCGCAGGCTCGAGCCGCAGGACGGGTCTCGGGGCCCATTGCTGTGGGGGTGTTAAGATGTGAGGACGAAGTGCAGAGAAAGAGAACGTACCGCGTGTGTGGAAGTCGGCAGGGGTGAGATCCGTCATCATGTAGAAGCTGTCATTAAGATAGATACTGAGCACTGTTAGCTTTCACTGGGTACATAATAGGTGATCACTTACAGAATATCGTTGTCAGAAGGGAATCTCAGTCGATGCAATTGAGTCTCGATGCTGTAGCTGTAAGCACGGTGTCAGTCGCGCACCCAGCAATAAGGGAGTGAAATCGCGCACCTATTGAAGCTCACTCCCTTGAACTCTTCAAAAACTTCGCTTTGAAACTGCAGTCCCAGCTCGACGTCCCCGTCCACCCACCCGCGCGCATCTGGGTTCAGCCACGCGGGTTTCATTTCCAGTCTGAGTTCCGTCTCCTCCAAGATGTCCGCGTGCCGGGAACTGAGCACTGTGCTGATGTCTTCAAGCTGTGCATCATATTCATAATCGTAGATTTCTTCGTCTTCCCCCCTGCCGTCAGCGGGCGGGCGAGGCGCATTGGCGTACGTGTCGACGATCTCCTGCAGGTACGCGTCCGAATACGAAAAGGGAAAGTCGGACGTGAACAGCATGAAGCTGTTCGCGTAGGCACGGAAGTGCTTGAGCACCGAGCGCAAGGAGTGCCGGAGCTCGTCATGGTCGCTGTAGTTGGTGGTAGGGTCACTTGAGGAGTGTCATACCAAGTGAAAGTGGGCCAATTTTTCGACCAACGGCCAGCTAATGCTGGATGACGGAACAGACGAGATTTGTGATGCAGATGGAATTATAAGAGGGTAACGCAAGCCTGAATCCATGTATCGCCACAGTTCTTTGTCGACGCGTCGACGCGTCGGCGCGTCGGACTCGGATGCTTAAGCATTTGGTTGCTGCTTCAACCACAGCTCAATTGTTGACTTCTGGCGCTTACACTTTGCTTTCTCTCTCCCTGATGCCAGAACTACCGGAATGCAAAGGCTGGAAGTATCGTCTTATGAAGTGGAGGCGAGAGAGGCAGAAAAAAAGCAAATCCACAACAGGTGATGTGACACATCACTTCGAGAGTTTTTGTGCAAATGACCGCGAAAACTGATATGGTATGTTTGATAGGCTATATCCAAATATTCCCTAGATGCTTCGCAACAGGCACTCCAGAAAAGCCCTACACAACATGCACCACTGATCGAACTAAGTACAGTGAGGTGACAGAACCAATCCCCGACAACTATGAGCCCAACAAGTGGGATGTTTCTCGAGCGCAATCCCTGGAGGACATCGAATATCTATTGCGTCCTCACCATGCAGGCGAGGTTCATGTAGCATCACGTGGCAAGCAACTTGTGATTGCTGCTGGTCATGTACGCTTAGTTTCCTTGTTTACATTGGTTCTGATCTCACAAACATGATTTTAAGCATGCTATGGTCATCAGATTTGGGCTAGAAGCCAATGTCATCAAGTTTACCAGGAAGGATTTCGATGAAATCACGTCTGTATGCATTCCCGGACCCAACAAGAATCCGGCCAAGGCTCAAAAGCTTCGGCGATTTGCCATACCGGATCATCTGTGCTCCGCGTACAGCAGCACTGGCACCCGCTCACTCACCATCTTTGCAGCTGTTGTCTGCGAGGACGATGTGTGGGCAGTTCTGGACTTTGGCCGCTTAGTTCAACTCCATATTATCAGTCGTGACGATGCTTGGACCGGAGCTGACTTGCAGGTTAATTCTGAGGTGAGCCCCTTCATATGTATGGCTGGACACGCTTCTGATACATCACCTTCGAGACTTGGAACTCCATTTGGACTTGTTATCCCGACTATGGCCCAGATTGGATCGACGAGACAGCCAAATCCCTCGAACAGGTTGATATCTGGCGGTCTGAGGTCCTCAATGGAATTGGTCACAAGAAGGCTGTTGTCGATGTTCTAGCGGACAACAAAATGGCTTTCAATGGCCTTGGCCGCCATCTTGCAAACGATCTTCTTCACGAGCTGGCCATATTTCCTGGGACTCCAGCACTTGCTCTCTGTGAAAACGAAGACGAGTACCAAGCGTTTCGCCGAGGGATACACCCCTATTTATCCCAGTTCGCAAGCGAGGAGTTCCTGCAAAAAACCTCTACAGAGGTCAACTCCACTAACTATCTTGACTTCAACACTACTTCCAACCGCTACTATCTCGGCTCATTTTTAAAAGTTTATCGTCGGGAAATGGTCCGAGTACCAGCTAAGCTTTACAACAAACTCAAGTCTAATGGTTTATTAGATGAAAATCACACCATTTGTACGTGAACATCTCTGCAGTTCTACGCTATGCTGAAAACTGACTTCTTTTGCTTACATTAGCGCATCCTTATACACTAAAAGATAAATCTGAGCTCTGTCCGTCAGGCACTTACAAGATTTTGCCAGTCTATCAGTATCTCAAGCCTCTCGAGGCATACAGTGTTATTACCGCGAAGTGTCCTGATGACAAGCACTGGATTACGGGTCCAAGGGTAGGCACTCTTCAGATCTTCCTCGCTATTGAGCTGATCAGCGTATAGGGATTAGCCACTGATGTCAGGCATGAAGGTTACAAGACCTGTATCGGACTTGCAGACTTCCGCGAATACAAGTGGAATCAGCTCGATCCCGCACGCGCCCTCAATGAGATAACTTTCAAACGTGGTCGCAAAGTCAAGGTACAAAATATCATTCATTTTCTCCCATCGCCCTCGCCTTATTTTTGCTTAGGAGCGAACTGGACTCCCAGGAAGACCACGGGCACCCTTAACAAAGCAACGTCTTCAGAAGATGGCGAAGCCCAAAGAGCAGATAGTCGTAAGCAAGGTGAAAATGGAAGTGAAAGAAAACGGCCTTGCTCTGCCAACGTCTCCGCCTCGAAAGAGAACACGAAGTCAGACATCTCATGGTAAGCACATATTTATTTATAATAAACCTTTCACTCACTTCCGTGTTAGCCAATGTTGTCGCATCTATCGCCAACTCAGAAACCTCCCACAAAAAGCGTAAGACCTAACCCGGAGGCATCCGGTCGGAACGGCTCCAACACACGAGATGTCGCATCCCTATATACAGTTTTTTGCTACTCAAGTATAGCTGGAAATAATAATTTCATATGTTTCGTACCATAATTGTACATTGGCAGAATTTCAGCGGGCAGAGATGATTGGAAGTCATCGATAAAACTATTCTGGGCAGAGAGCTTCGACCACAGGCCTGAGGTAGTGATGTCAGTGGTAACTTGCAAACGCGAAGATCAGAATGTACCTTGCCAGCCTTGTCACGACTGATGAAGTAAGGCACTTGAATATGCCTTGAGGAGACCCAGGGAATACGAGCGCCCACTTGATCTGGTACCCGCGCTCGGGAGAGAGCTTCGCAGGCGAGATGAGACCACAGGCCTGAGGTAACGACATCAGTTGGTAAGTTGCAAACGAGACGATTTGAACACACCTTGCCAGCCTTGTCGCGACTGATGAAGTACGTACAATGTTGGCAGTCCGCCATGGCCTGAGCTTCGTCGTATGCACCTGCGTTCCCTCCCTCGAGTCCTGCCAAGCAAGGATATGCTCATCGATCTCCGCCCTCAGCTCTGCCGACACTTCGCCCTTGATCATCTGAAACGCCATGCCATCGCGGTCCGCTGCGCGCACCTTGCGCTGGACGGTCTTGTTGCCCTGCGTGTGCGAGTCGTCGCATTGTATACCACAACACGGAGTGACCTAAGCGATGGGGTTAGAAAAGCTCAAGAAAGGGAAAGTAGATAAGCACTGTGTGATTCCACATAACGGATGGCGGCGCCAGTCTTCTCGTACTGCCAGACCGGTCCACGCTGATAGACAACGTGAGCGAAAGAACATGGACAATGTCAAGATACTAACCGATACTATCGCCGTACCTGGCAATGAGATCCTTCAGCGGCGGATGATTGGGCAGGCGCATATTGTCCTGGCTCGCGACAGTCTCCTCGTTGTATCCCACAACACGATCCATATGAGGCAGAGTCACGTCATTGTGGATGTGAATGCCCGCAGCAGGCACCGCATCCGGGAAGCTCCTCGGGTCCCTCGGGAACAGGCTCAGAACAGCATGACAAGCTGCTCGAGCCCGATTCCCCCGCTCGCCTGAAGGCGTTGATTTAATCCTCCATCTCAGCAGGGTTGATGCCGGCGTAACGCGCTTCTCGATCTCCTTCGCCCAGTGGAGACGCTGACCGCCCGAGAGGATCTCCTCGCCACGCAGAAAGAGGTCGAGGGAGTTGGAGAGTATCGGGTTCTCGGGGTCGAGCATCTTGTAGAAGGGGCGCACTTCGGCAGGGAACTTGTCTGCACAAGGGACGTATCAGTGCTAAGGTCGAAGAAAGAGGGAAAGCAGCGCGTACCGAGGATGTAGTAGTCCGTGTTGAACTTCTCCTTGACGAGTTGTCCCCACCTAACCTCTGCGGGGTGACTGAGATCTTCGTAGTCGTCAATCTCCTCGCCGTCCTCCTCTGTCCAGCTGCTCTCCTTCAGCAGCTTGATACCTCCGGGAAACGGCAAGATGACGGTCTCGTCCGGGAACACGAGGTCATTGTGCGGGAACTGGCGCTTGACGCGCTCGATCTCCTAGGCATTCTTGGTCTGCAACGAGCGGAAGATGTGCTTGAGCATGCTGTCGATGATGTCGCGTGCCTCGAGGTACCAATGCTCAATGGCCATCTCCATATCGAGTCCCGTGAACTCAATCATGTGCCGGTGCATGTTCGAGTTCTCCGCGCGAAAGACTGTATGCAATCATCAGTACGAATCCTGCGCAGATTGAAAAGCACATACCTGACCCATTCTCGTACACGCACTCAAAGTCGGTGATGATACACGTCTCCTTCGCGAGCTGTGGGCTCTGCGCGAGGAACGCCGCGCGCTGGAAGTAGTCCACTTTGAACACGCTGCTCCCGCTCTGCGTCGTCGCGGGCTGCAGCTTCGCCATGTGGATCTCGACGAACGAGGAACTCACGCATGTAGCGGCACACTCGCGACTGGATGGAAGATCGCCTGGTTCGTCGGCGTGCGCAGGTCCATCGCGCGGTGCCGCAGGCGCGATTGCAGGGAGATGCCACCGATGCCGCCGGTGTTGGTGAGCGCCTCGTTGTCCTAGTCCATGGCGTCGATGGGGTGCGCAGCGTTGGCAACGGTCCAGGCGGGCGATGAGGTCACTTCAGAGAGGACGTGCAGCTAAGTCGGGACTCGGAACTGCTCCAAGCTGGACGACAGGGACTGATGCCGAGCACACCTAGAGATGAGTCACATCTCTATACACATTTCTTATCTACTCAACTGTAGCTAGAAAAAATGATTTG
>JACXVL010000858.1:0-15395 GCA_014898675.1 Athelia sp. TMB | reverse complement strand
TACCCAAGGTTAAAACAACAACCTCCTGATTCGCATCCCCTCCCCCGAACCGACTAGGCGATCCCGGTCTAACGACTGACCCGGTAAACCTAGGGTATTAAAACCAAGTACCGTCCTCACATCTGGTGACCACCGCAGGGGGTTAATATCCAGTTCATTTTATTTTCCCTCACCACCAGACTCAATTCACCATTCATCTCACCGACTCAGAAACCCAGCCTTTCGGCGAATTTGAATATCTCAATCAACCAACCCAATCAGCCACAGTTGACCACCAAATTAATATGGCAAACCATCAGGCTCATGGAGCCTCCATTCTTACTATGCCCCTCCTAAATTCCAGGAGTGCCCCAGAGAAGTTCTCTGGCAATTATGCCAAAGTCAGAGGATTCCTCGAACATTACGAGCTCCTCCTCGAACAGCATAATGTCCATTCAGAAGTCAATAAATGCGAACTCGTGACTCGATATTGCTCGAAGAAAGTCACAGAATTCATTCAGGTCCTATCCAGCTATATAGCGAAGGACTGGAACATGCTTAAAGCCGATATACTCAAATATTATGATGCAGACCTTGATAGCAAAAGGTACAAGGAGCATGACTTGAGCAAGCTAGTGAAAGGATGCCGCGATAAGAAAATTCGAAACTTGTCAGCCTGGCATGAATATTCACGAAAATTCATTCCAGTTGCAGGATGGCTTCTAAAGAAGAGGAAGGTCACGCAGGAAGAATATGCAACCTATTACTGGAATGGCATTCCCAAGTCACTTCGCCACAAGCTTGAAAATCGGTTGGTGGCAAAAGATCCAACACGCAGCCTCGAGCAGCCATTTTCTGTCGAAGAAATAAATGCTGGAGTAGAAGCGCTTCTTCAGCGACATCGATTTGACTCTGCGCTCGACGTATCAGACAGCGAAAGCGAGGCTGATAATGACACTGAAGATTCTGAAGATTCCGACGACGAAAGCGAGGACGACATCAAGAGAGTCAAGAGAAGATTGACAAAAAAGGTAAAGTACTCCAAGAAGAATCGTACTCGAGAATCTGTCTCAGATTCAGAAGACGAGAGCTCAGATGAAGAGCCTCGAAAGTCTAAAGGTAAGCTCAGCAAGAATAGCAAAAAGAAAGCAGGTAATTCCAAAGGCCAGCCATTAGAAATTGAAGCACTCATCAAGGAACTCAATTCAATGTCTATTGAGGATCCTACGTATGCTGCACTAGTTTTTAGGGCAAGCAAACTGGATCCCTCAATACTAAATTTTGTGAGGGCTCCAGTATTCAACACCAAGCCCGCAGTACCCGTAATGCCACAGCCGCCGCGCGATGGGCCAGCATTCTACCCGCCGAGGCCTCCGAGAAACACAGGAGCATTTCAGCAAGCTCCTGCATTCCAGCCAAACCCAGGATTCCAAGCTGCGGCGCCGAGACCCACAAGCGCATGCTACGGGTGTGGAATGGACGGGCATCCAATGTCAAGATGCCCAGGAATTGATGAGCTAATTGCGAAGGGCACAATCCAGCGAGATCAGCAAGGCCGCCTGAGATATGTGAACGGCGCCCCAATCCGCAAGTACTTCGGCGAGACTCTAGTGGCCGCGATACGCCGAGAACAGCCCCAGATAACGACAAACGCAAAAGCCAGTAACCTAGTGCAAGTTCTAGACTTGCTGAGCGATTCAGAAAGCGATGACGAAGCATTCTACTGCGAAGAGAGTCGCGAAATCGAGGAGTATGATTGGGTGATGCTGGGCGACGAAGATTACGAAAACGACAGTGAGGAGAGTGACAATGCAGCAGCCGCGATGTGGACAAGAGAGCGACACGTCGAGAATGGAATCGAACGCGCATATCCAGTTACGCGTGGAGACAAGAGGACTGCTGCGAAGCGCAAGGAGGTACTGGAGGGAGTATATCCACCCCCGCGCAAGACGAACGACGCCGCCGCAAGCCGGGGAAAAGAGAACCAACCGACACAAGGGAAAGACGCACCTGGGCAGCCAAAGCGCACCGTGCGCATGCAAGTTCCAGTGCCTATTGTGCCTCGCAACATCCCCCAAGCACGTCCCGGTCCCCGAAGAATGGAGGAAGCCAATGCGCAGCCAATCGCACCCCAGAAGACGCGATACGACGGGACCAGAGATGATGCGATAGTCGAGGATGGGGTGAATGGGCCGAAGCAGAGCGCGCCCCCAAGCAGCAAAACAAGATTGCCAGCAGAACAGGTATCGGCTAACAAAGATAGCTTTGAAAAGCGGGCCCCGGTCACCCGTCAATCAGAGGTATCGTCACTAGTGAAGCCGGTAAGCGTGCTGAATCAAGTTTTGAACACAAAAATAAACCTAGCTATCGGCGAAGTTCTCGGCATCTCGCGTGAGCTGTCAGGACTACTAACTGACAAAATTAAAGTACGCACCCAGAAGCCAGTACCGACAGCGGTATCCAGCATGCCGGTAGCGACTTCATTCCACAGTGAAACTGGGTCACTGCTTATCCGCCTCGATATGCAATCTGATGGCGAATCAATGAACGCGATTATCGATACCGGATCGCAGGTGAATATTGTAAGCCAGGATCTCTGCTCAGAAAGAATAAACCGACCTATCGATTACAGGAGAGCCATGAAAATCTCAGACGCCAACGGAGGACAAGGGCGGCTGATTGGCATGGTCAAAAATGTGCCATTAAATTGTGGTGAAGTCAGTACCGCAGCAGACTTGTATGTAGGCCAGCACGTACCATTCTCGTTGCTTCTAGGGCGTCCCTGGCAGCGCAGCAACCTTGTGACCATCGACGAGAGGCCCAGTGGTACGTACCTTATTTTTAAGGACCGTATTTCCAAGGCGCCGCGGTATGAGATACTAGTGGTAAGCGATCCTACGGGAGGAGATTTAATGGACGTACCTGAATGGCGTACCACAAGAATGGATCCCGTACCCTCCTATTACGTCGAATCCAGGTTCGCAGAAATGGAAGATGAGAGCGAGGAAGAAGGAGAGATTTGCGAATCCGACACCGCCACTGCAGGTTCAGATTTGTGCGCAGCCACCTCGCACTCTCGCCACAGTGCCTCGACAGCTCCATACATCTGCCCACCTACCACTCCCGTCTGTCAAAATGGAAGAATGTTGTCTGCTCCTCCATTTCAGCCAGCACACAGTCAGGAACCGAGAATGGAGGTAAGTGAGAACAATTACCCACAGCTGACCCCTCCCACAGCAGAATGGCCTGAAACTATAAAACCTAGGTATGTCAGTTCCTCAGACGAGCCACCACACTCTGCCCAGTCCATGAGTAGTGGTAAGTCAACCCACACGCCTCCTCTCACCTCTGTGCTTCCTTTATCTGAACTTACCCCGAATCAGACTCTGCGCTTAGAATCCGAGTTATTGCGCGCAGCTCTAGGCGATCTCAAGTATCTCCAGCGTACGCACAACGTACACTCTCTTGTCCTATCAACGAGCGACGGTCTCCAGCTTGGCCAATCAGTCGATCCAGCAGGCAACGCGCACGTCGATTACCTATTTTTGCACGGAGGCTTCTTGCACGTATCTCCAGGACTTGACGCATCAGCAGCAGCGAAAGCCAACGCTTTTGTGAGAGTATTCACCGACCTTGAACCTCAAACCCAGCAGCAGTGGATTACTCAAACTCAGCCACCCGCGACCCCCGTAGTATGTGCAGCATCAATATCTGAATCAATTTATAAAGCGTTAACACAAATCCAACAGCTTCAACCAGTCAACGCCGTCACTGCGCCCACTGCGATGCCGCCGCAACGCACCGTGTTTGCTCCTGGAGAACGCGCAGCCGACTCGTCACCCTACCCAGCCACCGTCTCTCGTACAACGTCGTTCGACACCATCTCGGACGTAGATCTTTCAGCGGAATACGGTGCGAATACTTCAAGCGACGTACCTTCCGTCTCTATCTCTGTTCCACCCAGGCCGCCCACGACTACGAACACTCGGCGTTCCCTTAGGATCGCGAACATCGCGCAGTACCCGAGGACTCCCCCATCTACCCCCTCAGGACGTCAGGGCAAACGCCGCCGCAATAAGCCCATCCCTGACGATATCGTACCCGACGTCGCTGAACCGGCGCAAGTCTCTGACTCCATGGACGTCGATACAGAGCAGGAATGGGAGGCGTTGAAAGAAGAAGTCAGGAAAGAAATTGAAGAAGAAGAAACCGAGGCCACGTACCAGAGTATGTCATTTTATGACATTTTTGCAAGAGACTTTCTAATTGACAACCCTCAATTAGAAGACCCAGTAGCTGAAAAGGAGAACATACCTGCGCCATCTGCTTCTATGCCCTCCCTAGTCGAACTCAGCGGCAGCGACGACGACGAGGCCCTTATCATGCGAACTGCGAGGACTGCACGGGCCAACCGCTTCGATCGCGCCCCGCTCAACTGGGCCGCTAGTCGCAAAAGGCCGCTGTCATCATACCCATCGCCGCCCCCAATCGAGGTCTTCCACGTCTCCCTAAGCGAGCAGGGTGATGAACGCGACGACGATGTTATGAAAGAAGATGGAGGCAAGCAGGGCATGGAGAAAGTGCTTGACGAAGGGAAGGGAAAAGACAAGGACACGGACGTGCCAGTGCCAGTGTCCCCCGCGTCCCCCGCGTCCACCGCCTCGCTTATCCATCCCGACAGCCCTCCACCCTTCTCCCCAGTCAGCGCGGCTACCCGACCAGCTACCCCCATTCCCATCGAAGCACTCCAGCGCCGACACGATCCATTCGCGCGCGCGCGCAGCCTTGCCAGCAGCAAAACAGCGCTTCCAACCGCTGCAGAGATCAAGCGCGCAGAGACCAAGGCGGCAGAGAAGGAGAACGTCGAGCGTAGGCCAGCGGAGAGGGCGAAACTCGAGGCAGAATTGGCCAACGTCAAAGAGGAGCAAAGGAAGCTAGGCTACTTTAACAAAGACCTAGTGGCGTATCAGCGCATCGTCGAGAAGATCGTGGAGCTCGAGGACAAACTAGGGCATCCAGATATCATGACGATTGGAGACGCGATAGAGGCAGGACGAATCAAGATGGCGAAGGTTATACACAAGCAGTTACACGACAGCCGCTACAGCGAGAGCGACTGCCCAGAATGCCAGCGTCAGCGTGGAGAGAGGAAGCAAGCAGAGCAGCAGAAGGGCAAGATTCTCGTCAACCACGATCGATCAACCTTAGATGGACACAACAAGCAGGATTGCCTGCAGTGCCAGCGCGAAACAGAGGGAGGGAAGAGCGAGCAGTCAGCTAAGGAGGGACAGAAGGAAACACGAGGAAGTGATCGGAAGGAGGAAAGTAAGCGCCCGGACTTAGGAGTGATCGAGGGCGACGCGGTCAACTCGGCCAAGCTCTCTGTCATCTCGACCACTGCCACGACTGGCGTCCCTCAGTGCTTCGCGATGCCCTTCAACCCGAAGGACCCGCGCTCCATTCCAATTATCACTCGTCGTTGGTTCCCTGGAGGCGCGAACAACTTCTCGCGTCAAGTGGCCCCCCGACTCGAGACCGTCGCGGTGGACTTGGGCACAATGCACATTGTCAATGACGATCGATACACCGCTGGAGGCAACATACGACTATTTACCAAGCTTGGCGGTACCCTTAAGCCACTTTTCTGGGGCGGTCGACCCATCATTGGCTATGATTACCCTCTCCCCGTCCCCGAATCCAACTCGGTCACCTACCTCGACCGCGTGCGTGAGCTCGCAGGCGCACGCCAAGACGTTGAACAAATGGTTCAACGCACGATCGAGTCCCTCAACCAGACGGAGCTCGAGGAATGCCGTAGGCCCTACCTCCTGCTATGGAAGCGCGCGTCTGCCGACTCGAAGCAGCTGCTCAGAGTACGCGCCGACCGCATCTATGTACAGCGGCGCATGCACCCACAATGGAACCCCCTCGTCAAACCAGCGGAGGGCGCGTTTCTGCGCAGCGCCACCTACTTTCTTATCAGCAAGGGACGACACGCACACGCCGAACAGATCGATCGCATGCTTCGCACTCCGCAGAACGACGACTGGGAGATACGCGAGCTGGTGGGTCTTGGAGCTCTGGAGAACCAGTTTCGAGAAGACGAGGCCCTCGAGTATTTTCGCGAAGCTGACGATGAACACTGGAACTTTCACGGCCAACCTCTGCGCCGACTTATCGATGGCGACTCAGACTGCTCCGGATGCAGCGACGTCAGCGACTGCAGCAGCATTGACGACCTGGACTAGGGTCGCCCGATATCTCTGTACGTCACCCTACGAGCTATGCTATTTATTCAACGAACTCACATCTAATCCAGAACACTTTATGCCCCCTCAATTCGCGTCCGTACGTCCTCTCTGTTTGTTTTTTGAATTCTCGATCTCCTTCTATGACTGCAACTTTGTACAACGTTTTGCGAGCTACGTTCTACCCTTCTTTTTCACTCTATGTCACAGATGGGTCAGGCTGAGCGGCTATGCCTTAGACGCTAGCATGCGCAACCTGATCTTGCTCTATTTTTCAGTCTCCTTATGCGGTCTCATTCAACTTCTATGTCTCGTATTGCGCGCTTTCCCATTTGTTATGCCTTCTATTGCTCTAACTACTTACATAACTACGGGTTACACTTTCGCACTCAGGTGCATTCAAATCCGATGTTTCTCTTTACTTACCAAGTTTCTGCGTACCTACACACTTCAATTTAACGTACCTACATATCTCGGTGTGAGCCCTGAGGATAAGACGACTCTAAGCGACCACGGCGAGGCCTCAGAGTTGGCAGTTCCGAGTGAGGAGACACTGTGCTTATTCACGCACGCACAGTCACTCGAAAAGCCAGCCACGGACTCGAAACGACTCACTAGGACATCTATAGTGCCTTGGCAGATTCGGCCCGCCAATAACAAGTCGATAAGCCTACGCACCAATGCACTGAGCCTCGGGACTCGGTATGAGGTCAATTTGGTTGTCAGAAAACTGCAGCATGAGTTACAGCTCCAGAATTACACTGAAAACGACCAATTAGCAATCAAGTACGGGCCAGAATATTCACCTAGGAGTACGCAAGTCCATACAGCTTATAAGAGCGTAGCAAAGAAAGTTAGGCCAGTTTCAGGAACGTTCCCAGAGTCAGCACGAGTCAGGCGAACCATACCACGTGACCCCATGTTGAACTTGCCACCGCTATCAAAAAATCCGCCGGTGTTTGTGCCAACGCCACATCTTACACAGGAACGCTTGGACAGCTTGAAAATCAATGAGGATAATTTTCTATCCAAGGAAGAAGAAAAACTATTCGAACAAATAATGAGCAACAATGCCTCTTCTCTGGCCTTCACAGAAAATGATCGTGGCACCCTCAAGGAATCGTACTTTTCACCATATATCATGCCAGTAATTCCTCATGAACCATGGGAGCTAAAAAACATACCTATACCTCCAGGAGTTCGAGACAAAGTTATTGAGTTGCTGAAACAAAAAATCGAGGCTGGGGTATATGAACCTAGCCAATCCTCCTATCGATCCAGATGGTTCTGTGTACTGAAGAAAAATGGTAAGCTAAGACTGGTCCACGACTTGCAGCCACTTAACAAGATTAGCATTCGAGATGCTGGTTTACCACCGATTCTGGACGATTTCGTAGAACCCTTCGCTGGATGCCAGTGCTACACAGTGTTCGACTTATTTTGGGGCTTCGATGCTCGAAAAATTGATAATGCTAGCCGAGATATGACTGCATTCCTTACTCCATTAGGACTATTACGACTCACTAGTATTCCCATGGGATATACCAACTCGCCTGCCGAATTTCAGAAATGCATGCAGTTTATCCTACAAGAGGAAATCCCAGACTTTGCGAATGTGTTTATTGACGACTTACCAATCAAGGGACCCACAACTCAGTATCTGGATAGCAAAGGCAATCCGGAAGTACTACCTGAGAATCCAGAGATCAGGCGATTCATCTGGGAACACGCAGTGGCAGTAAACCGGATCATGCACCGGATCAAGGAATCTGGTGCCACATTCTCCGCAGCTAAAACTCAGATTTGTCGCCCCAAAGTCACAATTATCGGTCAGACCTGTACCCCAAAGGGAAGAATACCAGAGGAAGGCAAAGTCAGTAAAATTCGGAATTGGCCAGCACCAAAGACAGTCAAAGAAGCACGTGGTTTTCTAGGACTATGTGGAGGCGTGCGAATCTGGATCAAAGACTATTCAGCCCTCGTTCGACCTATTACGGAGCTATGGAGGAAATCTGAGGACTTCATTTGGACAGAAGAACGGCAAGCTGCATTTCAGAAGCTGAAAGACTTGGTCTCGTCAGCACCCGCACTGAGACCTATTGACTACTCCAGCGATCTTCCAGTGATCCTCTCGGTTGACACTAGCTTCATTGCAGTCGGATTCATTTTGTCTCAGATGGAAAAAGATGGTAAGCGAAGACCAGCCCGATATGGCTCAATTCCTATGAACGAGAGAGAAGCCCGATATTCTCAGCCAAAGTTAGAACTCTATGGTCTATTTCGTGCGCTGCGGGCCTATCGACTGTACCTCATTGGAGTCAAGAAACTACACATTGAAGTCGATGCAAAATATATCAAAGGTATGCTGAACGAGCCTGACCTCCAACCCAATGCGGCCATAAATCGATGGATTCAGGGAATTCTTTTGTTCGACTTCACCCTCATACATATCCCTGGAGTCAAACATGTGGGGCCCGATGCCCTTTCTCGAAGACCCTTAGGACCAGACGAAGAAATAGAGGAGTTTAATGATGAATGGCTAGATCAAATTGCACTGTTAACTTGCATCAAAGACAGTCCAGACAAGTTCAAAGCAAGAGTATGGTTAACATCGGCCAAGCTTGACCAGGATTTAGAGGATATTTTCAAGTTTCTCTCTACTCTTAAAGCACCCAAGTTTAAAACCAGTCAAGAAAGACTCCGATTTGTCAAACGAGCCACACAGTTCTTCATCAAAGACAAACGACTCTGGAAAAGGAAAATTGGTGTCAATCCACTGCGGGTAATTCTAGATCCTGAACGACGTCATAAGGCCATGATTAGCGCCCATGAAGATCTGGGCCATCGCGGGGAACAGGCCACTTTTGAAACACTTCGTTTGCGATATTACTGGCCTCACATGCGGAGCCACGTCAAGCACCATGTAGCCTCATGTCATGAGTGCCAGATTCGAAACACGAAGAAGCTCGCAATCCCACTTACCGTATCTACACCGGCAACTCTATTTTCAAAAATCTATCTGGATGTTATGCTAATGCCAAAAATGGGAAGCAGTCAGTATCGATACATCATCGCAGCTCGAGATGATTTGTCCAGAGCAGCTGAAGGGCGAGCCCTCAAAAGGGCTACGTCCAAGGCAATTGCACGATTCTTCTGGGAGCAGATATACTGCCGGTATGGAACAGTACTGCAAGTCGTCACAGACAATGGACCCGAAGTCAAGGGGGCCTTTGCAATCCTAATGCGGCGACTCAAGATACCACAAGTGCGCATCACACCCTACAATTCCAGAGCTAATGGAGTTGTCGAGCGTGGCCATTTCACCATCCGAGAATCAATCGTCAAATCTAGTCAAGGAAATCTAAAGAACTGGCATCGTAAGGTTCCATTAGCCTTCTTTGCTGATTGCATTACCACCAGCAGTGTCACAGGCTTTTCAGCATACTATCTGCTTCATGGAGTGCACCCAGTCTTGCCACTGGATCTGTGCGATATTTCCTTTATGATCGATGGGTTTGAAAAAGGAATCTCATCCGAAGATCTCCTTGCACTGCGAATCAGACAGCTAGAAAGACATAGCGACGATGTAGACAAAGCCGCTGAAACACTCAGGAAAGCACGATTTCGCTCCAAAGCCCAATTCGAGAAGCGATACGAGCGCATGCTAAAGCATGATTTCTATGATCCAGGAGAAATTGTGATCGTCCAAAACTCAGCTATCCATAAATCGCTAAATAGAAAGACGAAACCTCGGTACTTAGGCCCGTTTGAAGTGGATCGACGCACACAGGGAGGATCATATGTCCTAAAAGAACTAGATGGAACCATCATTCGGCAAGCAGTGGCGGCATCTCGGTTGTATCCTTATGTGACACGTAAGTCGCCTCTATTGGATAAGATAACCCCTAACGACGAGAACTACTATGAATCTGACTCAGATATGGATGACGAAGAATGGGAGTATTGAAACAGGCAGCAAGGAAACGATATAGAGGGGCAAAAGAAGCACATCAAGAATAAGAACAGGTAAGAATAGGTAAGACCCCCCCCACTAGCTAAATAATCGTCAATAGCGTCGCCCATCCTCCCGTGCTACCCAGCTCAGCGTCACACCGCTAGGAACCATATCTTCGCTCTGTATGGTCCCAATAGTAGCAGGCGTATAAATAACCCAGGAGACTTGATCCCGAGATTCAGAACGGGCAAGGTAGCACTCCTGCATACCGGTCTGAGCATCGCTTTTGAAACTATGTGGCGCTACAGGCAACGAAGAATAGGGCATCCATCCATTTGTCGAAGAAGGAGTGAATGGAGTATAAGCGATTGGTGGGAGAGGAAGCTCGAAAAGGTAAGTGCGTCGGGATTTCCAGTAGAGCCATTGAAGGTAGCTGCGTTTAAGAGGAAATGGGGAGCCCACGCGGAATGGAATGATAAGGTTGAGATGAAAACCGCAACGGGCACCATCAACTCGCGATTCGAAATAAGCGCTGTATAGCCCATAGTCGGAATAATGGGCAATGAGCTTGCCAAGGACTACAAAGCGATGAATAGGCGCCAGCATGAATTTGGTAAGGCCCTCGACGTGGCCAGAATGCACATAAAAAGTGTTTGGATCGTCAATCAAGAAGCCTCCTTTTAGAACGCCAGCGCCATGCCAGGGCATAGGAAGACAAGGAGGGCATGAGGTGGAACGACGTGGGAGAGGATCAGAGGATGGAGGAGAAGGATAAGCAATGTTGGAAGGCGCAAGAGAGGCGGAAACTTCGGATCTATGCAGAGACGGGGGTAAATGACAAATCAAGGGATAAAATGGACAACAGCACACGCACAAGAGAGTCAACCCCGAGCAGCGATCAGTCAGAGCCATCACCTCATCCTCATGTGACGGGAACGCAATGTCCGCACGTCCGGGACCATAACAGACAGCAGGCGGCATGATCTAACAATGCTGTGAAAACAAAGCATTTGTGATCCGCATAACCAATACAGCATGAAGAACTCACCAGAGGGTAGAGAAATGGGATTCACAAGAGCACCGAAAACGTTTGAGACACGAACAAAGAAAGAAACCAGAGAAACGGGAGAAAGGAACAGGAAAGGACAGGCATTTGAGGTCAACGCGACTAAGGCCGCAATTGCGCACGCGCCACCTAATTGAAGACTGCAGGTCCCCGATCATTTGCTAAGATTCAAATAGGGTCCATGAGCTAAAGTTACATGCAGGCTATACTTTTTGGAAATCGGCATGACAAATATGGATAGAATACCTCTTTGCCCCCAGAAAAAGTAATTCAAGGGTCAGTTGTGTTTTAAAGAGGCATATAACCCCCCCCTACCCAGCAGTAACCAGGGACGGTTACAATCTTTCTGTGGGGAGTGGATGTCACACCATGAAAAGGTTTCATGTTGAAAACATGGTAGAAGAACGATCATTCAAATTGGGGAACATAATATTACCAGTCGGTCACATGACAGGTTAGAATATGAGCTTATCAAAAGAAGGTATAACAAAGAACCTCTCAAACGGTGGCATCTGGAAACTGAATGGCATCGTGCTTAATACCCTACAAAAATAGATGCACATGGCCGTACCAAACCATGGGGGCGGACTTGACTCATTCCAGTACCAACACAGTGGAGACACCCCCAGCTGAACTCAAGATAGGGGCAATTTCCTATTACAGCTAATAAATCAGGAAAGCATAGCAGACTATCGGAAACCACACAGAACCAGCAGTACGGTACCATCCAACCCATTGTTTCGGGTCCACAAACCTTTGGCAAGGCAAGACCCTTAATAAGTCCAAGAATGGAGTAATGAAGCCAGTAATCAAAGGTCTGAAGACAATTACAGCATCCGCAGCATGACTACTCCCAGAATTAATAGGGCCGACTAATCCACATCCTGAAACTACGAGCTGATATAATTACAAAGAATACGGAAGGGCTCACAAACAGTAGAGATAACTATCGAAGGAAATGCACAATCCAAAAAGTCCTCCCCTAAATGTTTAACCAGTACCTCCGGCGCCATGGAGCCTGGTCATTTACCCATCGAACTGGAGCCAAAATAAACTCTTCGCGAAGAAAATTAGATCCACCCGTAACATCAAAGCATTCAGGTGTGCAGACCACCCAGGTCGGGCTAGTAAGACAGTCATATTAGTCAGAATACAGCACCTGAAAAACATAAGGAAAATAGCCGTACGCATCAGGATTCTCCTCGAGGCAGTCGATCACAGTAACATGAGTATGAACTCCCGCAATAATGGGAAGATCCAGGTCGGCAAGTGACAGAAATCCACGGAACCAATTGTGGCAATGAGAAGCGGACCAGGTAGGGAGAACAGGTACCCCTACGCGATAAGGGATGAGGAGAATAAGGGAATGCCAAATGCCAGAAAAACGGTCCATGAAGCATGAATCATACTCCGCATAATCCTCGTGGAATATAATGGGGTCACCAAGCACAACCTTCAAGGCGATTGGACACAATAGGAACGAGGTATGGTTGCCCAGGTCGCCGGAATCCACATAGAAATAGGACTTGTCATAAGGAAGGTAGCCACCGGTCAAAGTGCCCGTTTCATGACCAGGAAGCAGAAAGTAATCGGTAATGGGAGAGGAAGGAAGAATAGGGGATGGTAAGGCGGATATTGAGTGGATGGAGCTAGAATGGGAAAATGAGTTGCCATCAAGAGAAGGACTACAGCATGCAGAAATTCATGCACCGCTCGGGAACAGCATCATTGTCTGGACCAGACTCGAGGATCACACGGGATGCCATAATTTGATATGCTGTTCAAGCAAAATTGGTATAAGATGAAGAGAATCAAACAGACAGCCGCAGACATACCTCGGTAATGGTTAAAAGCAAATAGACGGTCAGAAAAAGGCAGGGCAGAAAGTTGGAAGCTTGAGGAAAAGAGAGAACCGAGAAGAGTGAAGATGGCAGGCACACCACCCGACCTACTATAGGTCCGCCGGCCAACTCCGGATCAGCCACTAGGGCTTCCATTCACCTTACTCAGTTCCCGATCATAAAGTCAGCCACCAGCTGCATTCTTCAAAACTCTATGAAACCAACATTACTACGGTGCACCAGGCTAAATCTGTTCGTAATCCAAATCAACGCATGAACAACGCAACAAATAGTCACTAGAGCCAATCAATTGCACCAAAGAAGCATTTCAACATCTGCGCATCCGGGCCGTATACAGACACCTGTGAAGCAGATCAGCATTTGCGCATCCAGGCCCTGTACAAATGATCCCTACCCAACATTCGTCCATTCCACAATAGAAGCAAGTAGGGTCAGCCAATCACGTAATGCCAACAAGAGTCCAGAGAGTAAGATATTTCGGTCAACCAATCAGGCGATGCCAACAGGAGCCCAGAATGAAAGCTATTTTGGTCCACCAATCAAGCGGTGCCAACAAGATGCCAGAAAGGAAGTTATTTCTGTCTACCAATCAGAAGCTAGGAGTCAAAGGTAAAATTTAGCTACCAATCAGAAAGCAGGAATAATTAGGACATAAAGGAATATTTGCTAGGGTATATAAGGGCTTCAGTTTGACTAGAGAAAGAGAGATCCGATTTTTACCCCACTTGAAATCTAGTCCCCAGTTCTTGTCTACTGCTTCACATCTGAAACGTTCCCATCATCTCAGCCTAGATCAAATAAAAGAGTATTTGACTAAGGAAATTTGAGTGCGAACCCTTGTCAGTTTGAATCAGTAATTCCTCAAATAGGGGGAAGTTCTGCCAGTTTGATTTACTGTGAAAGAATTCACAGTATAAAATCAAGAATTCAGTTTCGAGTCTAGTGGTTGTTACAAAGTATCTCGTTTCCGTCTAGTCATCTCTATTAACCTACCCAAGGTTAAAACAACAACCTCCTGATTCGCATCCCCTCCCCCGAACCGACTAGGCGATCCCGGTCTAACGACTGACCCGGTAAACCTAGGGTATTAAAACCAAGTACCGTCCTCACACCGTATACGGTGACTGCCATACGGCTACTGACGGGTTACGGCCGTGCATTCTACGGCCGTATAGGACAACCTCTCAAATGTTGACGGTACGGTGTACGGCCCCGTATTACGGCACCGTCAAAGCCGTAAAATACGGTACGGCGAACAGCCCTAGGTGTGAAGCTGGGCAATGCGACGAAGGGGATGCACGCACAGATCCTGAGGCTTGAAGGCGCGCAATGAGCGCAGGTATTATTTGCTCAGTGAGTTGGGGGCATGAATTGGGGGCATTCGGATTGTTTCTCTTGTGGATCTGGTTGGCCAGTTGATGTATTAATTAACAGTATTATTCCTTGTCGTTTCTTTGTCGTTCCTTGTCCGTCATGTTCCTATCCATTCCTTCTATATTTCACCTTTCCATAATTCTGGGGTCACCAATTTGCGAAGATAGCTTCAAAGGAAACTGTGAAGAATTCGACGGAGACTGAGTTTATAGCAATTTGCGAAGTCATAAGAAAGCTCAAAAGAAAGCAATTTATTGACAGCGAGTTGTGTGGCACTAAGTATTTAGTACTGTACTGCCACTGGCCAGGCAGTGCTGGTTAGAGTCTAGACTGGTCTTTAATAATAGTTGTATATACTGTACCCGATTCACCGTTGACACAAAATTTTGACAAGTTAAATTCGTCTCCGGATCAAAAAAAAAAAAGCCACGGTGGTGGTCATCATTCTGTACGTAATGACGATTTGACCCTCAAACGGTGGTCCGCCACGCGGCACCTGGATGTGAATGGCTATGGCTGGAGCTGGCGACTGCAAACGTTGATCAGACCTGTACGCCGATCCAATCCTCAGAGGGCCACTGACCAGAATTTCACTATAGGAGCAAACTGGGTCCCGTGCTCCAGCTGCAGGTGTTGGTGCTGATTCTGCCTGAGGCGGCATTTGACTCGTCGCTGGATGTCGCGCATCACGCCGCTCTGCAGCCCTCGTCAGCCCGTCTCATCCAGCGCTCTCAACAAACAGATACTCACCTTGCTCGGGAGCGACATGATCCCCATAGCAGTAGTGGTCCTGTTACGAATCCGTAAATTCGTAGATAAACCTTGTACGCGTAGATAGCTAATAGATCTGAACTCTGTGATCGGAGCGTGCGAAAGTGATCGAGAGTTGTGGCTGGGGATGAGTATTGGTG
>JACXVL010000857.1:0-15400 GCA_014898675.1 Athelia sp. TMB | reverse complement strand
TAGTGACATCCATAACTTCATGATCACATCTGACATTGCTTTCAAATGGAATATGTTTGGTTGTATCAGCAAGCTCATCATTGCCACCAAATTCAATGGTCTTCAAATCTGAGACTTGACTTTGATGCAACCCAAGCAGTAATAAACTTATTTATATGATGTTGGAAGGCAATGTAAAGGAAGTTTTGGAGAACAATATAGTTTAAGTAGCGCTGACCAGCAAAGCATTGACTGGCCTTTAAGCATCGCATAAGATGTAGCAGATTGTAGGGAGATGGTGCCCACAGGACAAGGTGGGCGCAAAGAAGTGTCCACTGGGTCGCCGTGTATCCACTGGTCACTGAAGGCGTGGTCACTACCTGGGAGAAGATCAACAGCCCACTGGTCACCGCGGGTGCAATGGATCGACCTTGGGAAACGAGACCGTGTCCTCGTGGTCACCACGGGAGCAATGCTGCACCCACGGGACAATCTCGGATTCATCTAGTGGTCCACTGGGCAACCATGGGACTCCCATACACTGTCCAGAACGCGCACAAGGTCACAATGAAGGAAGACAGAGGACGATTGTAGGTAACACTGGTCAAAAACGGGAACGTAAGGGCGGACATGTGTCGTCCACAACACAGGGTAACAGAGGCAAAACAAACAAGTTATACAAGAAACTTCGTAATTACAATAGGCTTCACCCTGGGAATGAATACAAGAAATAAGTCGAATCTATGGTGCCCTACGTCTCTTCTTGGCGGGAGTCGTTAGGTAAATCGAATCATTGTCGCTGGAATACTGCTCAGACGTTAAGTCAGCTTCCCTCCCCTGAGATCGCCATCGGTACTGGTCCCTGAACGCCATAGTCTCTAACTCTTCATAAAGCTCCTCATCACATACGTACTCTTCACCGCCTGACGCTTCATCCGATGATGATACCGCTCCAACTTGGGCATTGTACTCCCGACTGCCAGCCTCCAACATTTCAGCGTCAGTGGGACCCCACCAATAGGGATTTTTCAGGGTGCAAGGAATGACGTGACAATCACGCCGCCAAAGAAAGCAAAGCCTACACAGATCTTGCGCCATACGTGAAAGCCAATAAATCATATCTTCGTCATCTGTGCGTAATTAAAATTCTGAGTAACTGCAGCAGAGGAAATAACACACCGGAAGATGAAATGGCTGTGGAAAGAACTTTCCATTGCTCTCGTGCAGACTCCTGCAGTGCACGCCTCTCCGACTTCAGCCGGTTCTCTTCCTCAAGACATCGATCGACGTCGAGGAGGCTGCGGATACCTGACCGGACCTTCTCATCCCTCAACCATAAGGGAGGCACAGATTCCGGATCCTCAGAAAGACCAATGTCTTGCCAGATTGCATCGTCAACGTCTAGCGTCCAAAGGCCACCTTGGGGGATCGGCTCAGGAATTACTGCACCAGCGGGAGCTGTGTTCTGTTGCACCATCTTGGCGATTTGACCACAGAGATCATTATATTTCCTGGCAATATTTTGGATGGTCGGTGCTCTACGTTTGACGGCTCCCTCGATATGCTTCGTATTTTTGATTTCTGAAAGAAAGTGAGCACATGAGTCAAAAAAGTTGAAGATATGAAGCGTACCATTCATAGTGCGGCGATATGACCTTTCTAGCCTCTCCATTTCGAATTTCCTCTGGCGTAATCGGTCACGCAACCGATGTTTCAATGCTAGGGCGTTCATCCTCACTGTCAAATACTTGTTGCTCTTGAGAGACGCCAAAACCGCAGATTGAGCTACACCAAGACTGGCGAACTTTGCCGCTCTGGCTTTCTCCAGGCGCTTCAAGTGGGACCTCGCGCTTTCGAGAGCATCATGCACAACAGATATATCGACAGTGGCACGCTCAAAAGACGCATGAATCTCTCGTATCGTGGCGAGCTCAGTCTTGATGCTCGTGTCAAGCGCAAGGATCGCTTGGACGGCTTGATCACCTTTCTTTTTCGATTGTCCTTCAATAGAAGTTAGTGTGAATAGCGTGAACGCGGAAGAACTGGTGGCGTACGGGGTGCAGGTTGCGTCTGAGCGGCGACTTGGGCGGCCCACTGCTCGCGCAGGACATCACGGGGGATACCGGAGCGAACGACCGACGCGAGAGAATTTTCTTTCATGACACGACATTTCTTCCAGCGCCGCACAAGCCACAAGGCCAAGTCTTCCCGCGACTTGCTATCCAGATACTTGATATGAAGGTCCAAAATGAACAAGCGTTGGTAATACTAAGCATTGCACGGTATTGTTAATAAAATTGAAGGAGATGCGGCATTATCACTTACACCAGACACCCTAAGGGACGGGATGAGCTTGCGCAATGCGCTCCAAAACCTTTCACATCCCTCACCATCTGAAAGACCGAAGCCAGTGCATTTGCGAGGATGGTAACGAATCTGGCACGGCCACTGATGGCCGTAGGCGTGAAAAATGGACACGGCGAATGTAATGCGTGGAAAGAGATCACGAAGGAAGCCGAAATTAAGCATGCTGCGCTTCAGTTGGCATGCGATATCATACAGTAACCCCAGAGTACCTTTGGCAGGAAGATGCCCAAAAAATTTCTTGATTAGGGCGAGAGCGTAGTGTTGACGCTCGCCACTATGTGTCATGTTCACCGCGAACAAGCAACGGTCATGCCGACAGAGAAGGGCCATTATACCGGTATCAACAAAGAATTGAGTGCTGGCTTTCTCGCGCTTTTCATCAGCAGCGATGAAAGAGTCGCCACAGTCGTCTAGAACCGATGTTGGCAATAACATTCCTGGTTCCATGGCATCATCTTGGGTAGTACTCTTTGGCCTAGCCGGGGCTCGCTGACGCAAAGAAGCGACCTCTTTTTCCATTGCAGCAACCTCCGCCTCAGACAGGAAACGTGAATCATGGTGTGCCCGGTGTGTATCGCGATAGTTGGGATCCTGGGCGACATGATTCTTGGTCCTTTTCTGGGTAAAGCACGCGTCGATTGAAGCGACGTAATGAGCACTGACATAGCAAAGACAACATCAGTGGTGGGTTCTCTGCCAGCATAGGCACACTCACAGCACAGAGGGGTCTGGTTCGGTGATAGATCCAAAGCAGAGATGACAACGGCGTCGAAGATAGGCGCTGGGGCGCGACGACGCGGGGATTGAGCACTCGAGACCCGGGTCCGGAGGAATAGGACTTGCTGCACGAGCGTTACTGCCCTCGTGCCAAGGAAAATTGGGAGATGAAGATCGTGAAGTTGGGGAAGGCATCGAGGATGCCGTATCTGACTGGAGCGTTGATGAATGGTGGTCCGGAGATGATAGAGGCGGAGGTGAAGACGGAGGCAGAGGAGACGACATGCGAGTTGGCGGGGACGGTGGACTTAAAGTACGGATGGCACTGAGGCTATCATGTGTATTTGCCAAAAGTCCTTGGACACCGGCTTCAACGGCATCGAGGAGAGCATGGTACCACCGCAGCCCATTACTGAACCGGCGGCGAAGTGTGTCCTGGAACGGGGTTAGGAATGACCATGGAGTAGCAGCGATGTGACATACCCTTGTCTTCAACTTGTACCCTAAGTTTTCCAAACATGCTTCCAAAGCCGCACACCAACCAGTGGTGTTCGGAGCCATATGCAGGAACTGAAGTCTTGCAAAATCAAGCAATTTCAAGTCGATGGCCAACGAAGGATTTGTTGGTGAACAGGCCATCAAGCCGCGGGCAAGGAGAACCTGGGGAGCAGGCGTGCAGCGACATGTTTGTATTGTCATATCAGAGAGACCTAAAACCCATTAAAATAGAACGCGATAATGCATACAGAGAAGCTCACAATCGAAATACACACACGTTACAGTCAACGAACGTGCCTTGGTGTGGGAACAAAGGCACTGAGTAGTATATTTCCTGTCTATATCAGCGAGACAGTCCGTGCGACGCATTAAGGCAAGGTATGTCTTCACTAGTGCAGGTATGACCACGGTAGTCCATTTGGACCATTGCGTAGCATTAACGTTCGGGAGCGTCACGGTAACTTGAGAAGATGGCGATGGGTCGACGAAATCGCTGGACCATCCAGAGTCGTTCGTCGCACCATCACAAAACTCCGGTATTTGCTCTTCAGGCGAAGGAGGACGAGATCCTTCGGAAGTCGCTGAAACATCATCGTCTGCACCACCTGCGGCGACAGACCGTTCAGCAGGAACAGTCGCAGATGAACGCGGGTGCGGAAGCGTGTAAACACCGGTAGACGTAGCAGCAAATGATCGCCCGCGGCGGCCTGACCGATACAACTGGCGAGAAGTAAGAACTCGAACCGGCGCAGTCGTACCTTCCGCGACAGGGACGACGTTGGAAGGATCTGCGGCTCGAGTTTTAGGGATAGGAGCAAACTGAGGAACTTTGAAAAGATTTTTGCGAGGCATCAGTGAGACGAAGAAATAAGAAAAGGTGGGAGACGCACCTGGCACGACTCCGAAATGTGCCTATAAAGTGGCTAACGTGTGAAATTCATGATATTACAAATCAAATACTTCATATAGGAAGATGGGCAGGAATAGTAGGAGGACGATGAAAGTACTCGTAAAATGTTTGGCAATATAATTCCATTGTATGAGTCTCCAACGCAACAGCCTCAGGACAATCCGGTGTGGGTGGTTCATGAAGGAGAGAGAATCTAATCGTGTCACTGGCGCAATTCCAATCCCAAATGACCTCCCGCAATGCCCTGCAAGCGGGCAGACGGTCAGAGCGAGACGAAGATGCGATGGACGGCTGTTCAATTGGAAACGGGCCAGACCCGAAAGTGAATGAACGATGAGGGTGAAAGACACGTAAGAGAGCCTCGACGCGCTGGCAGCTGAGTTCTTCACCGACCCACTTGTGCGGGACAACCACCTTGTCAAGGGCCAGGAGCTCATACCGCCAATTGAGCTCCATGAGCTCCCAAGAAATTTGCCTAATGACCGACCGCGGCATATCCTGCACAGCACCCTCAACGACGCGAAATGGGGTGCCACACCAGACCACCTCGGTGGACGAATCCCTCATCAACGACATCATTTGCGGCCCGAACATCGCCGCTGCCGCCGCAGTCGCATCATCGTTCAGAGTGCTATCTGGGCTGAACAAAACCGAAATCATCGTAGGCCTCGACTTCCAGATACCGAAAAACTTGCGCCAAGTGCTTGCTGACGCAACGGGCATTTTCGGGTGGTCGGGATAAGCCATTTGCCCGCAACGCATGGCGCGAATGGACAGCCATGCTGCGATAACAATAAGTCTGGACTTCTCGGTGCAACCTTGCAGGTAGCCTGGGTCGGGGAACATCAAGCCAACGTCAGATTTTAGTAGTACAGTCTGGAGTTTGACACCTCGGCGCACAGATTGCCGAGCAGTTGTCCATTCTGGAGACGGTGTCGGCATGAATTCCCCATCAAGAGGTGCCCACTTGTCTCGATTCACAGGCGGCGGAGCTGGCTGAATTGAACGCGATACAGGTGGACAGCGCTGTGCCTTCATCGCATCTAGTAGAAAGTTAGAAAAAATAAATGTCATGTCACTGGTAAGACTTACGGACACGCTGCTTCCGGGCCTTGCGGGAATTGGGCTGCACTGGTTGCTTCACCACACGACCGGTCACTGCTTTCTTTTGCTGGTGAGACGATGACCCCGAGGGCTCCGATGAGGCCTGAAGCGCCTGCGAGGCAGCCGAAGACTGACCGTAGTCACCGAAATGCTCTACGTCGTTGTCGATGGGCGCCATGGACAAGTCGTCGTCGTTGTGACCTGGCGTCAAGTCATCGTCGCTGCGGGGCGAAGCTAAGCCGTCGTCGAAGGCAGGTACATCTTCTTGGGCAGAAGGTACAAGGTCCTCTTGCGGTGGCCAATGCCCGTTTAACACTGCGTCGGAATTGCGGCGAAAAAGCGATATATCCCCGTTGTCAGGGCGTTGCCCAGGCAGAGGAGGGAGGTCCTCGAAATAACGACCTAAGGGGCGATTCATCATGATACGGGATGAGCCACCCGCGCCAATGAACAGAGGTTTACATGGTCGGCCCGGCCAGTCGTTGACGACAACATGGGAAGCCAAAGGTAGGAACGAAGTGACCACGTTGCGCACGCGAAGCATGGACGGGCTGAGGGCATCATCCATGCGGAGGTAAATCACAGGGATCCCGGCATAGAACATATTCTCGACAGTGGTCGGATTCTCGCTGTAACACCCCATATATTCCGACGCCAAGGGCCAAACGCGATCCCGTTGCATGAGCCTCGCAAACATGGTTTTTTGATAGGCTTTCATCGCCAACAAATCGAGCGCAAGACGTTGAGCTTGGGTCCACTGAAGAGTCAAGTCGCGATAAGTCATTGGGAGTTCTCGCAGACGGCGAACGATTGCCATCATAGCTGCCGCTGTGTACGAGACATTTGCGGGATAAGTACCATTGCGAATGTCTACGAGCATGCTTTGCTCGATGCCGCGCAGATGTCGGGAAAAATGAGCGTGGAGGCCTGCTTCCAAGACCCCCAATCCGGCAAATGAGCAGCCCACTGGGCAAACGAAATCGTCAGGACGAAGGGTGTCCCAGAGGATCCCGTGTGGATGTGCATCGCGCAACTCAAGAGTTGCTGGCTGCCGAAGAACTAAGGGCAACCAGGGATATGACTCCGCGTGAACTTGGGGTGCGACAGCATAATCTTGAACACCGAATCTTCCATCCGCTCGAGCACGTAACTCGTCAATCTCAAGATCAATGAATGGAATGTGTGACATATTGGGCGACGTCAAAACCCATGGTGGATAGTGAAACAATGCCAACGCGTCGTAAGGACCAATCCTGCCTTCAAAACTGTTGACCACGAAATTCCGTGGGCCAACACGACCGTAATCTTCCCTAGCGCAGAGTTCATACAAGAGGAAACAAATCAGAACAAAAGACACGTACATATCATCCACAAAGGCCATTGGACGCAGTCGTCCTGGGCTGCCATCGAAAGCATAAGGCACTGAAGACGAAACCAGAGAATTCAACTGAAGCAGAGAGCCATCAACGCGACGAACAGTCTAGCGATGAACATTGGCACAACACACAAGTCCGACGTTCCGTCTAGGACCATGCACGTCGCTGTGCGACAAACGTCCAGCACAGCACTGCAAAACTATTCTACAAAGGACTGGAACTTACATGTCAGGCTCCTCGGTCGAGCGTGTACCAACACGAAGTCAAGTCGCCTGCGCAGGAGAGGGTTAAACGACGATAATCAGAAACAGAAAAGGTTCACTTACGGGTATATTGTGTTAAAACGGTGGGATTCGTTGAAGGGGAGGTGTAGAGAGCGCAGTGGAGGCGGAAAGGAGGTGCAGGAGACGAACCACAAGACAGAAGCGTCCGACGCGCGACTTTGTGGGATGGCGAAATTGAAACTCCGCAACGGAGGCCCACGCCACGCGCATCCTGCGGCGCGCGCACAGGGAATCAGCGACGAGCTGATAGCCATGGAAAATCCGTTAAATAAATTGCTTGAGATAATAGAAAATATCGCTCACCATGTACACGCGTGAATGGCAGCGAGATACCGGCGACGGCGGCGTTAAATTCATACCAAGCCTGCTGCGCGTGTGTAGATATTGTGGTTTTGAGAACCATAGGGAACAGCAAGACGAAAAACGAATGTTCATTTGCCAGAGTTGTGTGGGAGCTTTGCCGCCGCAATGCTTGTGGTCGCAGATGATTTAGAGAGAGCCAATATGTCGCCAGAGGTGGGGAAGAAACATGGTGGCGCATGCCAACGTGCGAAGAGATGAATTCTCAACCACGATATCAATGACACAAGTGTTGTGTGGGCGATGAGTGCAACAAGAACAAAATGTTGGTTAGCGCACCGAATTATTGAGAATACGCACTAAGCAATTGGAATGGTTCATAATTGGACTCGAGACCGAGGCCATGAAAGCGTGAAAGCAAAACGTCGCGGGCAGGACAATAAAGGTGATGTAGCTGTGGACAGATTCTGTCGTACCAGAACTCGAGGCGAACTTAGCTGGCTGGACCATCTGGTCAATATAGCACTAGTTGGGTGGACATGACCAAGAAGGGGTTGTTGTGGCTTGGGGTAAGCAGCGAACGGAGTGCAAGGAAAGGAGAGAGAGCAAAAGTGCGAAGGATGAGCTTGAACTGGAAGAAACACATGGCAGTTTTGATGAGAATTTTATGATGGCCAAAACGAGCGTTGAAGGCGTCCACTGGGCTTGCATGGGCACGAGGACAGGTCCAGTGGACGACAAGGCGTGGGTGAATGACCGGATATATCCATTGCACCACCCTGCTCGCCATCATTAAAATCTCTGCCTCCCCCCATCATCTGTGGACTTCGCAATGACCTCCTGATTTTCTGTTTGGTTGCTTGGAACATACGCTGCGACGACGAGATGTTGAGCGACGGGGTGTGTGCCACAGGCAGCACGGTGGCGCGCGACGTCTGAGCCAAACATGCGCCAACAACAAACTGTCAACGTTCAACTGCCTTTGGCGCTGGCCTCAGACCCATCTCTCTTCCGAACTACGCGTCCCTAGGTGTGTGCAGGTATGTTTCCCCTCCCTTGAACTACTTGAACTAATTATTGTTTTCATAGCAGAAAGTGCTCGTAGCGCAGTGTCATCTACTTCCCCGTTGCAGGTGTGTTAACAATTTTACTTTGTTCTCATTTCTCGCGCTAGACTTTTGGTCGCGCATGGCCTCCTAGACTTCGTGTCGGAGCTTGGATGGCTGCTAGACGTTTTGTCGCAGCTATTTCATTTAATGCCATTTTCTTTCGCGGCGTGGCGGCCTCTGAACCTTTGAGCAGATTGAATTCCACTCAATGGGGCCCCGCAGCGATGTTTCTAAACCATCCCGCAAGCAAGGCTTGCGTTCGTCGACCAGAGCGTCAACTTCAGCACTAGCAGCTCCCGCTGCTAGAAAACCACCAGCGGCAGCGAGGAAACCTCCAACTCGGCGACAGAGAGTTGTGAAGTCGAAAGAGGTGGTCAGTAGCGACGTCGAGAGTGAGGATCCCCCGCAAGGTCCGTCTGTTGGTGAAGGCTCTCCAGCGGGGCAAACGAGGTAAGTTTCTCTTGTCTTTTCAACACATGGATGTCTAAACGCTGCCCAGCAGAACTTCGCAGCCCTCTTCGCGTGCCGGCAGTGAGCAGTCCAGCCCCATGCCCCAGCTCACGCCCTCATCACCTGCAAAAACAATGGAGCAATTCAGGACTGCGCCTACGCCCCCGCAAATAGCCGTGTTGGACCCGCGCCCATCTACGCCATCGTTATCCAAGACAGCGTCTCCGGCCTTGCCTGCTGCCACCGCGCCGTTCCCTCTTGTCAATGCGCTTGCCCTGGACATTTCAGCTTCATCGCATGTGAGGTAAACATCGTTTGTATGATATCAATTTGCACAGTCACTAAGTAACCACCGCAGCCCCTTGACATTGGATCCTGAGCCTGCAGCAATCGCCGATGTAGCTACAACAGCGGGTCCGTCCCGAATGCCTTCTACGCCAATCACGCCTCCCTCCCGTCGAGTTAAAAGCATCTTTCCCAATACTCCCGCTGCGTCTCACCTTTCGCAGCGTAACCCTAATCCCCCCCGTCCTGCAGGCAAATCAAGGCAACGATTATCTCCCCTCCTTGTGAAGCCTTATCGTTCCGGCAATCGCAGTCGCAGGAGCAATGATTCCATGCCTGAAGCGCCGAGTCCTCAGGACTTGGATTTCGACCACCTTTTTCCAAGTGGCAGTCCGGAGACCACGATCAAGCGGGCCGTCGTTGGGCTAGGCAATAGCCCCGCGAAGGTTGCTGCAAATCTCAATGCGCAGATGCAAGAGGTTTTAAAACTTGTCAACTTAGATGGTGTCGAAGCGTCTGAGGAAGTCCGAGCGACCTCTGCCTCGCCAGATGAGTCTCCGCGTTCCCAGTATCAACCATCACCCACCCAGAGTGTTCGCCGCTCGATCAGTCCCATTCAAGGTTTTCATCTTGTTACCATCGACCAAGAACCGAACGAGCGCTATCCATGGCAAACCCCACCTTTGAAGCAAATCGTTGAAGGTCACCCGTTCCTTGACGCGGATGAATCTCCCCGGAACCATCGCTTAAACTTCCCGGAGCTGTACGACGACGACGGAAACCCGTTGCAACCTGAAGTTCCATGGTCAGGGAAAGGTTATGATATTGGGTATGCACCATTCAATCCGACCGATAACTTCACGTTGATGAAAAGGCCATACGATGGTTACGAGGGCGACGATATCACTGCGAAGCAGTATCGCAAGATTGAGCGCATGCCGAGCGAGGAGCGCATGGCAGCGTACCAAGCTATCAAAGACGGCACATTTCCTGACTCCGATTCTGACTCCCCGTCGCAAGGCTCTGGTGACGCTGCGCCCCCGCCAGATCCAGATGCTCGCAAGCAGCCCGAGAGGCGTGCATCTGCCGCTGCACGTGCTGCTACTGCCGGGCCTAGCGCCATGGTTGGTGAAGCCTTTGGTGATGATGACGCCCCCACCTTCGAGGACCCGATATCTAGCGGCAGCGACACAGAATACGAGCTGCCGCCCCAGAAGTCACCGTCTTCCCGTAATGTCGCTCGAGTCGATAGTGATGATGACGCGGACAATCCCAGTGACGCTGACGAGGCGGATACCAGCGGTAATGCAGCTAGCTCATGTCGCCGCGAGAAGAAAAAGCAGGGCAAGAAGAAAGTTGATAAAGGAAAGCAGCGGGCCGAAGGCGAACGCCCATCGACAACGCCATCCACTCGCGGTCGTCTGACCTCGTCGGAGAATGAGCAGCTTGCAGCACTTGGATTGAAGATTAAAGCTGACATTGAGGGCGTCGCGCGCAGCATGGGCATCAACTATGCTACCGCATTGCGCAAAGTTGGTTTCGGCAAGCAGGAAGTTCGCTCTGGTCACCTCCCCAACATTTATCGCATGGTTCATCGTCATCGTCAACATGCTGCGGGCCTTCGTGAGTGCTCCGGCTATTTATTGTTTATACACTTTGTTTATTATCACTCCAGCACCCTTGTCTACCGTTCAGCACAACCAGGAGTATGTGGTGTGGAAGGAAAAATATGGCGATGACCCTACTCAAGTAAACAAGCTCCTTCAGGAGCACCAGGAGATTGTCCAGGGGGAGCTCAAACCGCTCAAAACGCACGACATCGAAAAGCGCGTCAGCGAGGCAGCCACTCAATTTGCCCAATTTGTAAGTTACCTTTTGTGTCGATAGAGTCTAACTCATGATCTTGCCAGTCAAAGAACTATCTACTGGGGCTTAATGTCGCGGTGGTGGGGGCGGTCATTCACTTAGGTCCTGAATTAGCGTCTTCGTTCTTTGGTTCCAGTGCGGAGCAAAACATCGCTCTCCTTAAAGGCTTTGATGTCGACTCGAGGGAGTGGTTGCTCAAAGCCAAATCGATTCTTATGTGCGTCCACGCTTCGTTGTTATCATTGTCCGGTGTTTTATACAAGTTTCGTGCCCAGGCTGCACGAGGATAGCATGCGCAAGGCTGCCGAGGGCGAAGAAGACACGCCGAAACCAGTGGAAGAACCTGTCGTCAAGACTGACGATGCATTCTGGAGGACGAGTTCAACAGCACGCGATGACTACGCACGCTGGTTAAAAGCGTATCTGCACGATATCACCGGTCCGTTATAAATTTTGTTGCTTTGTCGCTATCGTCTAATCCCTCCCCAAGTGGATTTGATCACTCCAACTCCTGCAAAATGGGACTTCAAGCAATGGCCAAGCGTCGCCCTTAAAAATAGCCTTGTCCTCGTTGGGTGGGGCCCTGACGTACCACAACTTCCAAACGCATCATGGATCACCAGAGAAACAGGGGCAATCCATCTTGCGCAGCTGAAGACTTTGCTTGGCAGAGTCGTTCCTAAAACTTGGCGCAATATTGACAAGAAGAAACTTATTGCGTACCCGGAAGACGAGTATGGCTTGACTGTCATGAAGTTAGACGATTTCTTGGCCCGGCACCCAGGTATGACAATTGTGTTCCTTGCGCTCGAATCTGCTCATTTCTCTTTAGAGCATCGCGGACGCCATCCATGCGTTGCAGATCACGAAGGCAACGTGCTATGGTTTGCGGACGAGGAGAAAGCTGGCTTCGCGAGCAAAAAGCCTGCGAGGAGCAGAGCCAAATCGAAAGTGGCATTTGGCTCGCGACGGCCGCCACCGCCCCCGACGTTTATCAGCGATGAATCGGGTGATTCCGATCGCGGTTCAACACCCGACATAAGCGACAATCCCGCTTTCCGCGTTGGCGGCGTATTCAGCCCGTCAGGCAAGGTTACGAAACGCGCGAAGGTTGTCCCGACCCGCCAATCGGCTTCTCCTTCTCCTCCAGAGCTTTGCGTTGTTCGCCCTTTGCCACATGCTGGGGCTGTTGCTGCTCGGAAACGTAAGCGAGATTCTGGAGAGCAACCCCCTGTCGCGCCTGCGTTGCCGCAGGAAGTACTTGACGCCGCTCCGAGGCCTTCAAACACTGCGGTGGGCCCTGCGGTAGTGCCAAGGATGTCGAGACCTCCCGATCGACACCCCCAGCCACACCAAGGTCCACCCGGAACCAGCGGTTCTGGCGGTCTGCATCCTCAATTTAGCAATGCATACCCGCCCAATGCGTACACTCCAATGCATCCGTACATGCCCCAGCAAGCGTATCCTGGTCCTCATTACCCGGGTCCATTCTATGGACAGCCCTTTCCCAGTCCCCAGCCCTGGATGAGCCATCTCCCTCAACAGCCAGGGGGCAGTTGGCCGCCGCTTGCTGCAACGGATCATGTTACGCCGGAGGAGATGGAGCAAGTCAGGTTACTTCGGGCGAAGCAAGCTCGTGGTGCGCAAGGACCTCCGTACTAGTCATGCGTTTCGATCGTTGATGATGCTGAATGCTGGAGTAGATGTGAGTCTGTCTTTTGTATAATGTATCTTTTTTTGGCCCGTTGTCTTTCAAGGGCTGCCACATGTTGTATTTTATGTTTGAATGACTTTATTATTCCGTTTGCAGTCTTCGGTGGACCCAATAGAGTTCTTGTGATATCTCAGTGGAGCCCATGGGTCGTGCTGAATTGTAATAGTCTACCGCCTAGGTTCGTTTGCGGTGCCCTCATGGCGGCCACTAGTCTATCTTAAGTATGTATATCATCCCTCAGTGCGTCACCCAGCCGACTGGTGGTCAGCAATAGGCTATGACCAATGGACGACTCGCGGCAATATGGATGACCAGTGGTCATGTCCTGTGGTCATGTCGGGACGACTCGTGGACTTGTTGCGATGACCCGTGGGCATGTCGCGATGACCACTGGGCATTTCGGGGTGTCCAGTGGGCGTAACTGGCGCCCCAGTCGCCATCCCTTAATCACCAGTGGGCCGTGATCAACGCCGAGCGATTCACGTCGAACGCCATGTGGGTCAATGTGGAATCCCTGTGGTCATCTCTGGACGACCTCAGGTGACCTCTGGACGACCAGTTCCCACGCGTGGACGCCCACTTCCCAAGTGTGGACGTCCACGTCCCCAGTGTGGACGTCCACTGGCCATTACTGGACGTCCAGTGGCTCCATTTGGACGCGCAGGGTCTATCTTTGCACGTCCCGTGGTCATTGTTGGGCGGCCCCAGGTAACCTCTGGGCGTCCACTTGTCCCCTATAGACGCCCGGTGGTCCTCTTTGGACGGCTAGTTATTAATTCCTGGGTCTGTGATTGCATTCTTTCGTTTTTCGTCTGTCATTTGTGGGCAACCCCCTAGTTTGCCAGGATTGTCCCTTTTGCCTCGTGTTGTCGGCCTGGTGACCCACCCTCTCATGGACATTCTGCGGTATGACTGACGTTGCAACCACCGATTGTTAGATTTTGCCTTCCTTGTCTCTTATCTTTTCTCTGAGGTGTATCCTAATCCCTATGTGTGGTTCCTCGGATAATTATGGGGATTTTAACACCCACTTTCCATGCAAGTTATTGCTTCAATACCAATGTATTGCACATGGCCATAATTTATGCATGAGTCCTTCTGTGTGAGCGCTGGTGTTCTTCAAATGACTAATCAACATCTATATCCTGCCCTGTCCACATTCTCATGTTACATTCAACCAAGCAGATGCTGACCTCATCAGATACTACAATTTCCACCAGTGGACATCATCTGTGGCCCTGTATGTTATGCCAGGCACGTTGCCATCACCCAAAGGTCTTCTATATCACCCTCACCGTGACTCTGGGTGTCCACGCAACGCCCTGGCAACCAGGGCTGGTCGGGACCTGTGGACCACTGACTCACGTTCGTCCCAGTGGTGACTTCAATGAGCCCAGTGGGCTCTCTGGACGGTGACCACTGGGCCGGCAAGATGCACTTGGCACTGCCCACAGGGCAAGCGATTGCTCCCGTGGTCACCGCCAGGACTTCGGCGTTTTTGCCCAGGCTAGGTCCATCGCACCAGTGGTGACCAGTGGGCTCTGCATGTTCGCCCATAGGGTGTCCTGGCGCTCGATCAGTGACCAGTGAGTCGATAGTGACCCAGTGGACCCTTCATGCCCACAGCTGTGGGCACTAACATTTCACCATCTGCTAATTTTTATGACATTGAGCTGAGGTATTGTATTGCTTATCGGTGCTACTTCCTGATGCACATTATGTTTCAACTTACCTGTACATTGCCTTGCACATAGTATTAATGTGATGAGCTCACTTTGATGAAACCAAACATAGTGGGTGTAGACTCTATACCGCCCAAGTTGTATGACAGGATGATTAAAGTAGCATCCATTGCATGTTAGTAGCTGGTTGCCTCAGTTCTGCCTGTCTCAGTTCATTGTTTGCTGAGTCATGCCATGACCCATACAACATGCAGCCAAGTACAGCACTCATTTGGTCATTTCACACTATCTGCGAGACCTTTGGTAGCATTTGCTTCGATCATAGTGTGACGGACTTTGTATTGCACTCCCATTTACAATGGCTCTTCATGGGGCTGCACCATTGTCAATATCATGAAAGCATAATACCACCGACTGGTGGCACAGCACCAAATATGCAAGACAGTAGTAATAATGGCTCATGGCTGTATGGTTGCCTGTGGCAGCACCTATTGCGCTTTGGATCTGCGAGCATAAAGCCAGTATCGCTTACCAGTTATCCCACGAGTCTTCTGCCTGTATAAAATATACTTGCACTTGTATAAGGGGCATACTCCTACCAAACATATTTCATGTGAAAGCGATGTCAGATGTGGCCATGAAGTACACTGCTCTATGACCAGGAGCTTGTGAAAAATTTAAGTCCGGGTGCCGTGGGCTCTCCAGGTTTTTTCATGACCTTAGCTATCTGGCGCTGTGGCCGGACCACAGGTCCAATGC
>JACXVL010000856.1:0-15402 GCA_014898675.1 Athelia sp. TMB | reverse complement strand
CGACCTCATCCTCATCTTCGTCAGCACTGTTTTCTGGCTCAGACCACGCCAGAAGTGCTTCGTCGTCGATAAAGTGACCACCCGCGCGAGGATCTCCTTGAGACTCGTTCACAGAGATCGGTGCATCTTCAAACTGCCCTAGTTCGATACTTTGCGGTGCATCCGAGGCCATTTCTGCAGTGGATTGTATCAAAGAGAACGATCGAGACTTAGAAATCTTTCATTCGGATCTAAGCGCCGGTGCTTATACTTCAACCGGGTGACTTAACGCCTGTCCCCACCAAATGGTGCGCACACTCTTCAACAATACTTTGTTCCGGAATTCTGCAAAGCATGTTTCTCTGCCTTTTCAATTCTCCCTCCCAAGACCTGAATTTCTTGATACATACCGATACTTACAGCCGTTTGCAGTAAGGATGACAGTCGCCGCGGATTTTCTTTCAATTAGGAAACTTTGGACTTGGTGAAATTCTGACGTGCGTTGGCCTGCATTGGATGCAGTACCACATACTGTAGTTTATATACTGGGGAAATTTTTATATGTTCGGGAAGCTACAGACAGTAGCTACAAAATGGTCTACTCAGAAAATCTGTAGGAGAGCATTGTGGTGAGGAAATAGTGTTGATACAGCAGGGCTGATGAGTTCCTGATTGCAATCCGATCGCGGCTCGAGCCTCGAGACAGAGCGCTGGAATTTGGATGAAGTGTTTACTAGAGGGATGTGCATGACAATAGGCAATGATTCTGGCACTGGAAACTCACCCGCAGCTCCAAGATATGCCATCAGTACACGCATGCGGCCTACATTGACTTGGACTCACTTTCTTTGCTCTTCCCAGAGTGCATCTCCTTCCCAGAGGCCTCCTTCATCCTAGTACAAGCTCAACTTATCACTACTCTTGGCCTCTGCATCAGCGGCCTTCCAGTGCTGCATTGCTGACCCGAAAGTTGCTGTCAAATAATGACCGACAGCCAAGCCTAGATATCAACGACCAAGTTGCAGAAGCGCAGACGGTCTCTAGGGCTCGGCATTCTACAAATTCGAGGGTAGGTATGGGGATTGACATAGATGGGGATGATAGATGGGGATGATAGATGGGGATGGAGAGTCAGATGGATCTAGGGTGTCGCGTCAGGAGCATGCACTCGATCACGTGCGGCATCCATTTTCGCAGCTTATTTGAGGGTACCATCTTGTAGCTACGGTCTTTAGCTACCTAGTCATATAAATTATATTTCTATACATGTCATCTGCACTCTACTATGTCATGTTGAAGCTGTAGTTACACGAAATTTCACTAAGTCCCAAGTTTCCTGATTGAACGAAAATCCGCGGCGACTGTCATCCTTAATGCAAACGGCTGTAATGTAGGGTGACGATGCTCACGTAATGAACTCGCACGCTGAGGTGCGTGACGGACTTGGGCTTCTTCCATTCCTTTCCACTCACCTGTTGGCGACTTTGAAGTGCGGATCACTATGATTCGTAAGAGAGCAACGTTCAAGTTTGCATCCGATTCCGGAGACACTGAAGATGAGCATATATTGGACGAGCAAGGTACTCTACACCTGTAGTAACCTGAGGTCTTGACTTTGACACGAAGATATTCGCAGAACAGGACGAGCTCATCGAGAAATTGAAGTCAGAGAATAATGCCCAAGACCACCTATATCTCTCTGTGATACGAGCTGTCATTGCCCTGTCGGGCTTCTTGTGAGCACCAACCTAGTGTTCTCTCCACTGGCATTCCTCTCACACACTCGATCTCGGAAGACATATAATCTACCTGATCAATCAGACCAATCCCCTACTTGTTCTATCCTCTTCTCAGGCAGAAACACCATTCTTACCTGTCCCGCTTACCCTGCTCGCGGTGTTCATTCATCTTGACCTCGGGCTTCTCACTTATCCGGATCCAGCTTCTGTGATAAATCTACCACCGCTGTCGTACATGATTTTATCTGGCCTATGCGCTGTTGCTCCAGGTTTAAGCTTGATTATGGGGAGGGCTTGGTTGACAACCGCATGGTGGAGCGTCACGGGCGGCGTTGTTTGGCTTGTGCATGCCATGCAGCAGTGGATTCGAGAGGGCGAGGAAAACATTTCAAAGCTTGAGAAGATGAAATATGTTGCTCCCGGTGCATGAAGTGAATGACATGGGCAACAGCTGGTAATGGACGTGTTTTGATTGCTACTTGCTTATGGATGGATATACCCACATCTCAACAGAACTAATGAACGCTTTTACACAAGTCCATTCGGAATATTATTACACGACTTTTGTTAACTTAGCTATAATTGCTCAAGCAATCCCAATTTGCTGTAAGACAAATGACAGAAGTATTCTCATAAGGCTGTGATGCCATTCTGTTGGGGCGATTCGCGATCTTTCGCCATTGCATCGACGCACCTGTCATACCCACTAATCTCATTACACCATCACCACCACCATGTCTCGATACTACACTACTCAGAAGACTTCCCGCCCTCGATCTTCGGCAATTCAACCCACCCACGAAACCAACCAGCGTGCATTATTGTCTGGTTCGGCTGATCTCGAAGACTCAGTCTACATATTCCCTAGCCCCCCTTCGGCGGGCCCTCCCAGCCCATACACGAGCTTCGGTTCAGACATATCCATTCCGACAGATCTCTCGCTTTCCCAATCACATCTCTTGGAACCAGGCGGAGACATCGGCCGCAGATACAGCACAGGGCCAGGAGGCGGCCTGGAGGTCGAGATCTGGGACTGGAACGCTCACGCGAGTGAAAACCTCTCCCACTTATCGGCTGAGGATGATGGGAGTGATTCGGAGCTTGAGGTAGACAGGACGCAACAGTGGGAACTGCTTTCACACCCAGGGCGGCGGCAACCCCTGGCTGCAGGCTCCTCGGCGGCGGTGTGGTTAGCAAAGCAAAGAATGCTTGAATTGGTGACGCATCCATCGTATGCGTCCCCAGGATCGTCATTGTCAGACCTTCACGAGATAGACCTGGTCAAACCTGGGCCGCCACCAGTCGTTCAGACTCGCCGTCCACCACGAATGCTGTCCTTCCTCGCGTCCTGCTTATTTATCGATAACTCTACGCTCGACCTTCTTACAAACCCCCCGAAAGAGGAGTCAATCCTCTTTCCAGGACATGGCACGCTGCTCTCAGATGGTGAGAAGCACGCTCCAGTCGAAGAACGTTATGTGACGAGAAGAATGAGGTCGAGATCGAGATCAAGACTAAGAGATGGCCTAAGGCTCGCGTGCGACCCCGATATAATCCCTTTCAGCCCGTTTGCACTACCCAGCACGCGTTTGACTGGTCTGATGGGGCTCGTGAACGGGCTCTGGGCCAGTGGGCGCAGAGCTTGGCAAGGGACTTAGATCTTGGAAGATAGGATGTTCGCATTTCGTTCTAATCTGTGCCACACTTTACTTATGACAATATCACATCTCTCCTTGCCTAATATTCGAGTGGTACAATATTGTCAACATTTCGCTCACGAATGGAAATACAAGTACATGATACAAAGTTCTGAACAGCTCCAAATATACTACTACTGTGGCCATCCTGGAGCGCCACCGTATGGGGCACCGGGCGGAGGGGGGCCACCATACGGGGCTTGTGCTTGAGGATAGCCCTGGGGTGGCTGCTGATAGTATCCTCCCGGCGGCGGCGGAGACCCGGGGTAGCCAGCAGGGGGTGGAGGCGATCCTGGATACCCTGGTCCAGGTGGTGGCGGTCCTGGATATCCCCCAGGCGCAGGTACATATCCTCCCTGCGGCGCGCCGTAAGGTGCGGCTGGGGCGGGGAACAATTCGCTATAGACGACCCGTCCAGGCGCCCATCCAACGGGCCTGCACAGATACCACGTATCCATCTCTTCCGTCTCCTTGCTACTCTGGTTGACGGACGCATACATGCGGAAGCCGTGAGTCTCGAAGGTCTGCAAGATGTTCAAGAGCATCGCGCGGGTGGTTACGGTCTCGCTGCCCTCTGAGATCCACGGGTTGCCGTTAAGCTTGAATTGGGTGGCACCGTCCTTGTCCTCTGGGTATAGGGTCAGCGAGTGTTGATAAAAAACGCAATGGAATTAGGAGGCTTACTTTCACTCTGGATAGCTGGCCCGAGTGTTTGGCGGATGGCCTGGGGCAGGTCGCCTGGCGCACCAATGAGACGCAGTTTATCATCTTCATTGAAAGATACCGCCACTAATTCGATGTCGGGCGCTGGGCCATGGCGACGGAATAGAAGCGTATCTTTGTCCCCCTGCAATATTGTCAGGGTGCGTTTTGAAACGCTTCAGACGGATATTACTCACAGCTTTCTTGCTAATATCAGATGAGATGGCAATCTGCCATCCCATATGGTAAAGGTGGGCCAAGACACCACGCTGTTGATAATCTTAGTGGCTTCTCGTTTGGGAGGTAACGGCGTGCGTACCACGAGCATGCGGGAGGTGACCGCCTCACTGCCCTGGGCTACCCAAGGGTTGCCCCTCAGCTTAAATTCCCAAGAGCCGTGGTAGTCCCTCTCGTTCTGGATGCCGTTTGGCCAGGAAGTCAAAATGGCTGGTGGACGCGTAAGCATAAAATGAAGTTACGGTGACTGGTGGAGCTCACCAACTCGGATCTGCTCGATCTCTTCTTTGCTGAACTGGATGAATCGGATAAGATCACTGCGGGAAGTTTGTCAATACTGCAATGAAGCAGAATAAAATTACCCTCACTCCTCGTTCATGGTAACAGAGGCCCATGTTTGGCTGTAATCGGTGCGCTCTGGCATGATGGAGTCTTTGCGGCTGCCGAATAAACCCATTATGAGAGAGGTTCAAATTGATGAGGATGATCAAGATGCACTGCGAGACGCGAGTTACGTTTATGAGCTCATACAGGCCTCTGACTATTTATGCAAATCGTCCAAGGCCGCGTGGAATTACGCATGACCACAGCGCCCATAGTCAGGGCAATGCGGGCGGCGATGATCGATGACGGGCGGTGTTGTGTATGTTCAGGCGCAATGATCGACGACAATAGAGCGCTTTGATCGATGGCAGTATTTAGCGTACCAAATTGGTTACAGGCTATATATCTGTGTATACTGTTGCTCTGTGAGTGTTTACATGCCATTCGCTTGAAAATCAAGACTCCGAGTCAACTGTGCAAGCTGAACCAAGTAGACCAGGCGCCAGGCAAAAATAACCGAGGGAGTCAAGTACAGCCACCAGAGGCATGTATGATTGCCATTGATCGTGCCTTGTCAAAGAAGATGTCCCGCTCCAACAAGCTTCACAGCATCTCGAGCCTCGTCCAATCGACCACAGAATCCATCTTTCAGGGACGAAGGCCTGCATCATCGAAGCTCAGGCTATTTTCTATAGATGTAACCCTGATCGCGTTCGCTATCCGGTAAGCCAACCTTGCGCCGACCCTATCAGAAAAAGACGCCAACATTGATGAATAACCTTTTTGCTCAAGCACGGCGTACTTAGTAGATGCCTTCGTGGTGCACGAGCCCGTGCATTTCTTCCATGAGCTTGTACAGCAATTACGCAAGGCAACTCGGTTGAACATTCTGGCTGTTAGCGCTGTAATGCTTATACTGTTAACAGGTATCCTCAGAATTCAGAGACGTGTTCGTTTATTGCGATGCCAGTTCGAGCCAGTCGTTTATCGTGAATGCTCGCTTGCTGGCGGAGAACGTCACCGGTGCAGAGCACCTCAGTAATCGTCATTGGACGACTTTCGTTCGGCTTGACTCGTTGCCTTTAGTATGCATCAATTATGCATACAACGTGTTTATCCTGACGACACTCACCAGGTTACTGAGGCACCCGTGGTCGTACTTCAGGTACTTCAAGATATTCAACGGCAAAGTCTGAAGGGAGGATCGTCGGTCACGATCTCTCAGCAAGTCAGCACCGAGGATGCCATTCCTCTTGCGGCTTTTCTTCTTGAATATCCAGTAGCATACGTCCCGACGTCCTCGGCGAGCTCTAGTTTCTTGGATGGTGAAGCGCTGATTGTTTTCGAATGCTTCCTGGAGCAAATATCAAGTTCACCTCCATTCAGACACACCTTCATCAAATTCTCTTGTCCGGAAAGTATCGCTCAAGACATGCCCCATCTCTCTCCAACACGGCTGGCGCAGCGTTTGCAAGAGCACTTCGTCCCGCGCATCCGAGTAATGGACGAGACTGTTTCACTAAAGATACAGGTCTCGACAGAGCGGTTGGATAGGGTTGCGTTATGATATTGCACACTAGCAGAATACACCACATCACTCCACGTCGACGTTGATAATTTTGATATCCTCCAATGGCTTGTCCGTTTTGTCGACTTTCACATTCTCAATCGCGTGAATGACTTCCAGGCCTGAAATCACTCGCCCGAATATCGTATGCTTTTTGTCTAACCAAGGAGTTGTCGTAGTTGTTATGAAAAATTGAGAGCCGTTGGTACCTGGGCCGGCGTTGGCCATGCTAACAGTGTACGGCCTACGCATTTGTAAGCGAATGTTGCGCACTGTTAGTAATTTGACGTACCTGTCATGCCTGAGATCGTCATGGAACTCATCTTCAAACTCTTTGCCCCATATCGAGGTTCCACCTGTACCGTCCCCAAGTGGGTCCCCAGTCTGAATCATGAACTTTGGAATGACACGATGGAAGATAACGCCTTCGAAGTAGCTGCTCCGCGCATGCCCTACAAAATTCTCTACAGTCTTGGGTACCTGCTGTGGGAATAACCGCATGTGGATATCCCCCACAGTTGTATGTATCGTGGCAGAATTCGCGAGGGGAGATGGCCCGGTTCTGCCCACTGGCGCAGCGGTAGCAATAGTTTGCTCCTCGCGCGTGGGCCGCTCATTGAACACATCTCGGTCACCACCTTTGTTGTCTCTGCGAGGTCAAGTTCAGTCAACGTCGCATCGACATGATGGGGTCACTAACTCTGGCGCATCTCGAGTAAACATGTAAAAACGCTGACGCTTGTATCCTGTGCAGAATAGCGTTGGGTCGCGGGCTCCTTTGCCCATCAATATAGGGTTTGCAGAAGCCGCCATTGCCTATGATTATGATTAGAATATATATAAAACGCAGTACTTCGCAAACGAAGCACATACCATCGTAGTGATTCCCTTTTTGGAAGGTGCACCTTGATATAGGCTCAAGTTTAACCATCGCACGGTCTCATCTTTGCCCAACAGCCGCACGACGCGATTTGTGACAGTGTTTACAACTGGGGCGAACCAATCAGCAAGCAGCCATGATGCAGAATTATGATAGAGAGCCAACCTTTCACGCCAAGCAATGTGGGATACAATACGAACGCCCCACTTTCGTCGAAGATGGCATTACTCCACATCCCTGGGATCCGCCCATCAGGTCCAGGAAGCTCCAGCTCTCGCTCTGCAGCCAGTCTTCGACCAAACTCCATGTCATCCACCTTGTACACTGCTGTACCCGCTTGCTGCATCTCCTGGATCGCGGCGAGGGATTCATCGTATTTCCGGGTGAGTTTGCCGCTTAAGAAGGAGAACACTCGAATTTGGCGGTCAGGGAGGGAGAATGTAACGAAAGAGTTTTGGTCGGGGGAGAGCGTAATGCATGTCAGTGTCGACTTTGCCTGTGGTACTGTTAGCATTTGAATATCATGAAAATATGTATACACAAACCTTCTTGAATTCATATAGATCGGTAGCACTCTTAAATGACCACAGACCAGGTACATTTTTGGGTAGCTCGAAAGGCTCTGTTGGTTGCCAATACTCAATGAACCCATTTTCGTCAGCAGAAACCACCGTATCGTATCTGTGGTTATACTTTAGAATTTGGCATCAGCTTCGACTCAATGGGGGTATTATTGCACGAACCGCCATGACATGAACGGGGAACCGATGCAGCTTGTCAATAGTCGCCAGAGGCTGGCCATCCCCACGGGCATCGTATAAACGGATCACCCCAGATCCAGCATCTGAGCTGCAGCATCATTAACATACCAAGATAAAGACTAGGTCAATGGCACTCACACTGCGAGGAGTCCCTGTGCCTGTCCGCGTTTATGGACCCAGCAGCATGCCCGAGGAGTATAACCAAGCTTGATCATGTTGATCATGTCTTTACACATGCTTTAACTCCTCATGAATCGTTGAGATGGCAGCAGAAGGACGCACCAAAGTTGATTACATCGAAGACCTTCGCACTTCCGTCCTCGGCCACGCTTGCGAAGAGCTGGCCGTCCGCACTCGCAGAAATGCCAACAACCGACGCGAGATGCGCACGATAGTGCTTCACAAATTCAATTCCCACATCCTGCTTCTTCCAGAATTTGAGATGTCCATCGACGGAGGTGGTTATTAGGAAGTCGGTTCTGCCACAGCCAATGAGCGCGTCGTCCTACATGGGGAAAAAATGCATGACTTACTTAGTAGCAACGCAGAAATTCACTACATCACGATGCATGAAACTCTTGTAGTATTGATCTGTATTAGGCAAGTGGTCCAGAAATAACTACGCGACTATGAGCGTCGTAGCATAACTTGAACACGATGCAATAGGACGTACCTGTTCGTGAGGTAAAACTACTCAAGTTGCTCAGCTTATTACGCATGAGTTATACACTGTATAGCACACCTTTTCGCTTCTTCTTCGCACCTCCATTCGCTGCTTCAGCGGGCATGGGCATGGGTCCTACGTCGTCGTCGCTCTCATCCTCTTCAGCAGCATCAGCAGGTGGTCCGACGTCTGGCATCTCCTTATCAGCCTCTTCGCCGCCATCTCGGTCTCGTTTCCCAAGTACCGAGGTGTCTTGTTCGGCTTCAACGGAAGTAGACATGAGTGTGCAAGATCGAGTCGCGCTTCCACATTCGGGCTCAATACCGGTCGCATATACTGTACTATTGCTTGGTTGGGCACTCATTCGACCTGGCCAATGGCAACTTAAATTAAAGTCTCTAATCGATTTGCCACATGGCTCTCGGGATATTCGTGACGAAGGGGAGTAGATAACACTGGTATTTTCCTAGTCGCTCATTGTCACGATGATCTGAAACTCCTGGACGCCAATATATATTCCGATAGGCTTCACTAAGTGCATTAATCGCACTAGTACCGCGGTGGACATCCACAATGCATGTCTACATCAGTCCCAAATCAAGAGTCCCATTGAGGAAAGGCAGTAGTTGAGTGGGTCAGCTGTTGAGATTCTCGCTCCTCGGGCCCCTTGGTCTCACAGCTCGTGGTGTATAACTCCTGTGGCAGCCCCTGCAGAGTCTGTTATTTCTGTGATAGTTGAGCTCGAGATGGTACTAGTTGACTGGCTAGGTTTGAGCGAGCCAAGCCCAAACCAGTTCAACGTGTCTTCTTCCTGCTCCGGAACTAGATAGCTTTTTGGTAAAACCATATGATAGTTAGTAGAAGCGGTGCGCACCTGTGTGCTCGACACCTTGTGCAAGAATACCTTGGATATTCGGCCCAAAGGACGCGCGGGAATAGCCAGGTAGAGGATCATCTGTTACGTTGGCAGTCGGATTCTGACTAACTCCAAAGACATTGGTCCATTGCTTGATTTGCTCCCAGAAATTTTGAGCATAAAGAATGTCATCACTGTGAGAATATAAAGTCAATAGGTTTCGACGGCTATGTTAAAGCAATGCATACTTCGTGCCATGCCAAAATTGAACCCTTGGACGAGCCCCAGTATAGCCAGCATAGCCACTAAGGACTAAGCTACCCTGAATCGTCAGTAATCAGCTATGCTCTGTAAATTCAAATATTCTCAAAAATCACCCATTGCTCAGGCGTCATGATGCGTTCCCCTTCAGCGCACTGGCTGTTCCAGGCATTTGGACCTTCGTAGCAACCATAAGGTACGCCAGAGTACAGCGATCCAGCAGCAAAGAGATCTGGGTAAGCCTGTTGTCTTGCCTGATAAGTATGCTGGCAGATTTAATCGGAGCACAGCTGGAAAATGTACCCCCATGAGTACACTGGTCATCATGGCACCTGAGGAAGTCCCAGTGGCAAAGACCCGAGTACTGTCAACTCCCCAGTTGGCAATAGCATATCGGACTAACGATGCGATGGCGAGGGAATCTCCGCCGCCATTGTGGGTAAGTGTAGCGTTGGAGGCCACGTCCCAACAGCCGCCAGCTCTGGGAGCGTTAGGGTAAACTACAATGAACCCGTGAGTGTCGGCCAATTGGGCGAGGGTAGTTCCTTCGAAGTACTTTTGCGCGGTGCCGGTACAGTAGTGGATGCCTGCAAAATCAGGTCGATAAAGGCTCACCAAAAAGATAGCAGGTGAGAAAGTACCTAAGATGAGAGGTGTGGGAACTGCGAGAGCTGTTGGCTGATATTTCCAAAAACCAACACCATTTGGGTTCAAGTTGGGGCCATAGTCGACTATAACCTCTTGCAACGTGCTAGAGAGCGCCAGAGCGCTGGTCACTGCAGCGAAGACAGCTACGACAGACGCGACTGTCTTCGAGGTCAACATTTCAGCGTAAGAGTGCGAGGAAACCAAAATGCAGTCAAGTGCGCAAGGAATATTATGATGTGAGTGTTTCTTTGAAGCACGCCTTACAGCCGCAGTATTTATGTGCGATTCAGGAATCAGGGCGAGAGAAAGCAAAGAATGAGAGTTTATCAGTTACGGCCCAATTACGGCCTAAACTCGGGGGCACGGGATCTGAATCGCCGGCCGGCCCGGGCATCTTCCAGGGGACATTTCCTCGCCAGTTCTAAATCTTTGCAACCAGGTAAGTTTGTATGAGATACGAGAAACGTGTGCAGGAAGCTCAAAGACTTGCTAGCATGGGTTATAGAATTGCGTGTATTTGTGGGTGGTGATGGCAAATGTCAACAAAGATTGATAAGTTTAAATTTCCATATGCATGAATTCAAAGTGAGATTGCCTATATATATGAATTAGCAGGATGTTTATGATAGGTGCTACATGATAACACAGCCGTCCTTCTTCGATCCGGTGGCCTCCTGTGCAGCCTCCGCCGCAAGGATGGCCTTCTCATCTTCGCTCAACAACCCTTTCTTCGCCCGCTCCTCCATCGCGCGCCGCCTGCTCTCCCTCTCGGCCTTGGCGCGTCTAATTTCATGATACAAGTAAATAAAGATGCGGGAATGTATGGATACAGTGTAGTGTTTATAGATGTCCGGGGTTATGCGGATGCGAATACAGGTCGAGGTACAAACGACATAAAGTCGATGACCGGCGCGGGTTTGATGATAGTCGGCGACGGCGGGGGCGTGGAATTAGCATCCATGTTAGATGTCGAAGAATTAACAATGACGATAGTGTTCCGGGTTATAGTTGGAGATGCGGAGGGAGAAGAACTGGGGCGTCATGAGGGATTATTGAGTGAGAGTGAAAGAGAGGGAGCTTACCTGTCAGTCTTGGAAAATGGATTGTTAGTGGTAGCGGGCGTCTTTGTTGTTGGTGCAGCATTGGCGAGCTTTGCGGGTGCTGGAGCACGCGCAGGCCGGGCGGCGGTGGATGTTTTCGTGGGCAACGCTGCCCACTTTCTCTTAACGGCTTCGGCGGCAGAATTACCGGCGGCAGATGCCTTGGCTGATATCTCTGCAACGTTTTGTGCAGTAGGTTTGTTTGCAGGCGCCCTGGTGGTCGCAGGAGCACAGGCGTGGTCGGCAGGGAAGCGGTGGGCAGGACAGAACTGCTGCTTGCAATTCTATGTGTATAGTCAGCCAAGATGAATTGAATTGGCGAGAAGAGAGCAAGACTTACACTGCAGCTGATGGGCGCGAATAGTACCTTGCCACATTTTCCTCTGGCACATACAGGCGCAGATTTCTTCTGACGCTTTCCCGTCAGAACCGAGCACTCTGTATCCATATGCCGCTCCATGCGGATATTGGGATCCTGGCCTGGGGGTATGGCGACAGGTTCATTGCACATGGGGCCTAGTAATACATAAGCAAACGATTGCATCACGAAACAGGTGAATACACACATGACGGTGCCACTCGATCATGCTTGCTTTCATCGTACTGAGAGCATTTGTGCGCCTCGACCTTGAAGTGCTCCGCACAGTAAGGCTGGGTGCAGTGCTGGCATTTGAATGGCAAGAAATCGACGAGATGACAGTGCGGTTCAGAGCACTGTTGGCCGACGGCAAGAAGGCGCTCGTCTCGTTGGGGTGTGCTGGCCATGAATGAAGTTCAGAGAGATAATTCGTGAGATGGTTCTGTTAGATGATGGGGGCTTAAAAGGAAGGGACGCGTGTACAGCACCGGAGCACCTTGCTCAGCGCAGGCGGTTGTGGACTTGTCCGAGTAAGGTCTTGAATGTTCTGCTGACGCGTTGCCCGAACCCAGCAGTAAATACTTAGGTAATCCCGGACCGGTGACGGAGTCCCCCATTCACCGACGTCGTGACCAGTGCGCCATTCAAGATCTCGTCCCATCTCTTGCTCAGCCATGACCACCACCATTTCAGTAACTTTTGTGAGCAATTTACCGTCGATTTTTGGCTGTGACATCTCGAAATAATACGGTTTACATAAAGGTTAGGCATGGCGAGAGCACGGATAACTTGGTGATCAGAATTGTGCCGCTGGATGAACTGCGAATTTAACTATAATGTCTACAGCGTTCCGTTTGGGCAGGATGGGAAGATGCCCCGCTGTCCAATCATGGTATGTGATTTTGCAATAGAATGGTTTATTTGCTGTAGCTGAAAATCGCGATAGGAATGAATGTATGCGCCATCTTCAAAAAACCCTCTTGCGTAGCCTAACTCTTCCATAGCAAGCCAGAGCTCTTGGCGCATCCCTGGCAGACGTCCCTTTCTCCGCCATCTTTGCTTCAGACCTGAAACGAGCGCACACCACCGCCCAGGCCCTGCACGCCGCTCAAAATCAGGTTCCGCCCGCTCCTCTCACGACCTCTCCCCTGCTCCGCGAGCAGCACTTCGGCATTGCAGAGGGAAAAGCGTGGATCCTGACGCAGGACGGGTCCAAGCCGCTTGCAGAGCTGTATGCGGCTGGCGTGTTCCCAATAATCACAAAGCGCGGGGGCAAATTTCCGGAAGGCGAGAGCCTAAATGACCTCGGGCGCCGCGCGACGCAGGCTATAGATGAACTCGTCATGCCGAAGGTCTGGAGCGCGGCGAAGGCAGGTAAGAAGGGCGTTCAAATCGCGGTCGTGAGCCATGGGCTGTGTATCAGCGAGGTGCGATGAGTCGACATTTGGGCCGGCGAAGGTTTGCTGATAAACGCTGCAGCTCATTCCTGCACTGTTGAACAAGGATGCGAATAGCCCGCCGAGGCAAGACTTCCGTGGGCTGATGAACACGGCGTGGACTAGGGTCACTGTGGATATTCCTGTGAGTGTAAATGAGTCATTAGGGCATACCACGCTCAAATCGTGACCAGGGTGCCAAAGAAGGCGAGCCTCTTGAATTTTCAGACGACACGCCCCCGCTGAGTGTGCGAGTGACGCATGTCAACGTGCACGACCATATTGACAAGATAGTTCGTCGCATTTTCATTTCATGGTTGTTGCCTGCTGACCTTGGGCCTTACAGAAGCGTCAACAAGGTGGTGTTGGAAGTGCAGCTCATGACCCTGCACAGAAGGATATTCGCGCATTCTTCGGAGGAGGGAGCGTGAAGGACGAGGTGAAAGCTGAGGAGCACAGTGAAAGTAATGCGAATGATGAGGTTGATATAAATCTGGAGGACTAGCTTGCGGCTTCAAGTAGATTGCATTAAATAGAAGGCAATTGGACGCAGCAGCAAAGTGTTCAGAATGGTTGGGCCACCTCTACGAGGCTATTATTTGGGAGCCGTGGCTCGTCAGTGTATGGTACATCCAATGCTACTACTCCATCGCTACAGCTGAGCAACATCAACAACAAATTCATGCATCAAGAATCTACAGATGCTCACCTACTCCACCCTTTACTCCCCACCCGGTCTAGGATCCATAGGGCAGCAGTTTTTGCAGCAGTGGAGTTTGGAACCCATGCGAAATGGCGGTCTGCATGAGACTATTCTTTCTTGACGGTGACTTATTCACGTTTAAATGGGCCGCGCCAGCTTTTTGCTATACGACTGTCGTCAGTGAAAGCCTTTCATAAGACACGAGACGAGAGCAACGCACCCGCTTGAACCGCCCATTAGCAATAGATTTCCACCGCTTTTTCGTGCCGCTATGGGACTTGAGCTTGGGGAATTCGAGGGTCGCAGACGTCGAGAACGACCGTGTTGCCGGGCCAGGGAGTAATCGAGAGAGGAGCATGGTGGAACGCGGTGAGACTCCAAGAAATATTGGCACCGTCTCTCCCTCACGCTTGTCTGGCCACGTGCTATGCACACAATCGCTTGGCTTGCAATTGCTTACTGACTTGTTCATACTGACAACTTCTCATCATGAGCGAGCTCACACCCCAAGAGGACGCAGAGAGAGTAAATCGGCACATGATTCGTTCTCCCCACACGATTGGCTGATATGGGCACGATAGATTCGCCTGAAGAGGCTTGCGAGACTGGGCAATATTAATACGTCCCCAGCCGGCGCGTCAGGCTCACCCAGTCCTTCAACTCCCGTTAACCCACCACCCAAACCTCAGCCGAAGGCTGCGCCATCGCCAGGGCTGGTATACTCTCACCCAGCGAGAAAACCTTATGAGCCAGCACCAGCATCGCCCGTGCCAGCGAAGAAGAAGACTCAATCGGCTCCGCCAAAGCTCGATCTTCCGACTTGGGAGGATAATGCGATTGGAACTGTGTTCCAAGTAACTTTGAAGGTGAATTTCTTTCTCATTGAATCTGCCTTTCTTATAATCTGACTCGATTCTGCCATTATCAGAAAGAGGTCGCTGAACGGAGTGGGTTCGAGATCGTTTGGCTGAAGGGACTTGCCGAGGAGCTGCAGTCTGAGGGCTCTGGTGCGTGGAATGCGATTTCGGGTCCTACATTTCTGATTATCTTTAGCTCTGGTTCTCAATGGTGATATCGCGGATCGACTGTTGATTGCGCGACTGGAGCTGGACCCCCAGAGCATGTCGTAAGTCTACTTCATAATTCGAAACACTGTATTGACCCATCATAGGGACGATCTCGATTATGTGTCTGTGTTGGCATCTTTACCGGCCCAGCAGACTGTCTTCGAGTATCTGATAGGGTGTTGGAAGCGATTGAACACGGCGCGTTCTGCTGTGCTCAAGAAGGCAGGAATTTCGAATGTCTTCAAGATCGTGCTCTTACGACCAAGTCTTTCCAGGGATATACCCCGGTGGAAGCACAGCAGGCTCTCGGTGCCCTGGAGAAGCTGCGCGAGCTGGTAGTCAGCTACACTGGTTTAACATTGCAAGAACCGGAAATGTTCCCCCAGCCTCAAGGGAAGCCTCTAGGCCCAACAGAGCTCGTCG
>JACXVL010000855.1:0-15430 GCA_014898675.1 Athelia sp. TMB | reverse complement strand
CCCTAACCTAACCCTAACCTAACCCTAACCCTAACCCTAACCTAACCCTAACCCTAACCCTAACCCTAACCTAACCCTAACCCTAACCCTAACCCTAACCCTAACCCTAACCTAACCTAACCCTAACCCTAACCCTAACCCTAACCCTAACCTAACCTAACCCTAACCCTAACCCTAACCTAACCTAACCTAAGTGCGTGGTCCCTCTGGAGAGCCCGCCTTATCTGGGTGATCACTCTGGGCGATCACTCTGGGTGATCACACAACGCCGAGACAGCACATGGAATTACACGATGGACAGACTGCGCGATCGATTAGTATCCGGTTGGTTTCAAACGAGGAAAAGACGGACGGGCGGCAGGCGCTGTTCTACGACACAAACCACCAGAGATGAGGGGATGCAGTCAGCTAGGTAGAGGGTAGAGTATGTAGCGGGCGCACCCAAGTCCAATCCCTCCCATTGGATCTCTCTGGTGCCTTTCCACGCAGTTGCCATTCCCTTGAAGTCGAGTGCTACGACCCGAATCAAACAAATGGGGGAGGGCGTAATCGATGTAAGAGGACACGGAACGAGCGCTTAATCTGAAATACAGGGCGCAATACACATTACTATTCATGGGACACTTGTGATACGAATACGGCTCAGGTCTCCATGCCTTCCTGAATCAGCACATGGGCACGCTGGACAAAGTCTTGTAAGAATACGGTGAACTCTTCGTCTCTGGCGGTGAGGGCCTCCACGCTGTCTTCAAGGTCAGCCTGGCGCTCCTCTTGATCCATCGCCTGATGCTGCAACTCGAGGACCCTGGTCGACAGTTCCTTGCGCTTCTTCACCGAAGTGAGAAGCTCAGCTTTGGCCTCCGCTTTGGCTTGATACGCCCTGAGTAGGGCGGTGTCGGGAGCCCCAATGCATGCGGCGATCTGCCGTGGGTAGCGTGAGCGTGGGTGTCTCGTGGATTAGAGTGAATAGGATCACCTTTTCCTGGCAATCGTCATCCCAAGTGGACATGCCCAGAGTGGCATCGAACACGGGTAGATACTTGGGGTTTGGCTGCCCTTGGGCCTCGGTGAGGGAACGGTACACCATGGCGGGACCGAGGGCGTGAAGGGAGGCATCTGCGGGCGGTCAGGAAAGGTGATCAAAGAAGGGCGGGAACACTTGCCAAGAACCATGTCCTCGTGAGGAAGAGAGTGCCTGTCCGGCGAGTCCGGCTGAAAGCGTATGGTGGTGAATCGCAGGCAGAGCTCCCGGAGAGAGGTGATCTCTGGGGGAGGGGTGAGACTGAGAAGCAGCTCCTGAGGGTGCTGGGTCCACGCAAAGTCCGATATCTCTAGAGCCTGCCGGACGTCGATCTGCGTGGCCTCCCAGAGCTCCATGGAAGAAGCTAGAGTACATTTGAGTGAAGGGCTCGCAGGCTGCGTGGTAGGCCTTACCTCGGATGCCTGATCCAACCTTGATCACCTCGGGGTTGGCGAGTAAATCAATGATAGCTTGGCTGACTGCGAGGAGATTAGCGAGCGGAACGTAAGATATCAATGGCTCACTCACTCTCACGGGTGAGAAGGATGTCGTGGGTGAACGAGATGACCATCAGATCAAAGGCCTCGTCGATGACTTCGAGGTGGAGGCCAACGACTTCATCCTCATTGCGGGCGCAGACTTCATCGCACACGTCGGGGGTGTTGGCAAAGGTGACGGTAATGTCAAAACCATCAATCATGTAGATTGTGCGATCATGAGGTGAACTCAGAGGGAGGAGTGCGAGCGGAGTGGAAACGAGTAGGGACGCCATGGGGAATAGTTGAAAGAAAAAAAGCGTCCAGGCTGTCTTTGCATACCCACAATGGTTAGATATGCAAGGAAGGGATCGCGCATGGGTCACTCTGAGTGGTCGTCGATTTCGGGCACAAGATGCCTGATATGGACGCAAGTGCTGCAGGAAGACAATTAGAAAAGAAGGTGCAAATTTTAGGCGGAGGGAAGCGGGGTGAAGACCATCACATGGCTGCAGGGGGTTGTATTAAGATACAGAATCTACACATTGGATAAGAGCGCAAGATGCCAAGACGACAAGAGGTCAAAATTTACACCAACTCCCACACTGTGACAATGTCCGCGAGCTCCAGGAGGGCATCTGCCTCCAAAAGATTAGTGTCAAATCCGAAGCAATCCAGAGGGTGATCAATGTCAATGCGTCCTCGAACGATAGCCAACGGCAAACCTGGGTATTGATATATAAAAGTGTCGAGCGATATAAAGTTTTTCAAGTTTGGGAAAGTGACTTGGGGGATCTCCGGAGGGACACTATCGTCTGCAGGCCGAAAGAAGCCGTGTTCCATACACCGAATGGGAGAGAGGAGATCGCTGGAGGGCGAGTAGAGACTGTGCATGTGGTGGAGCGGGATGTTGGTCCGGAAATCTGTCACGGATGGAAACGCCCAGCCATACGTGCGCAGAAAGGCAGGCAGGTACGATTCCGAGGCGTCTTGCGACCGGATATCGAGGTGGAGGTGGGTGAGATTCGGCATGTCCGGCCGGAAGCTGAGAGAATCGGCGAGGCTGAGCAGAATGACGTCCGCTGACAGCTCGACGCGCACTGCCAGGGTGTGCAGAAGGGGTGCGCTGATGAGGGAGAGGAAAGTGTCGAGACATTCCATTGGGGCAAATGCGACTTGGAGCTGCCGCAAATGCTTGAATTGCCAAGGAGGCACCAAGGGCAGATGATCCCAGATGCACCGCATCATGTGCAGGGTACGGACGTGGGTTTGGGACACCACCCGCAGCAGATGAAAATTGACGTAGCAAGGCGCGAAGATCAGGGTGGTGATGGTCTCGGGCCGCGGAAAGTGCTTGAAATGACAGGATGGGATGTAAAGAGTGGCGAGGGCAGATGTAAACGCAAGGAGGCCTTGCGGTTGCGCGAGCGTCACGATCCCTGGGGCGTCATCAATCTCAAACTTCTTGAGAAGGGGCATCTGGGTGTGTCGGGTGAAGCGCAGGAGGCGCATCACCGGGCGGATGTGGTCACAGGTGAGGTGGATAGACTCCCATCTGTGGGAGAGGTTCTCCAAGATGGGGAGATACTCAGAGATATCATCCTCATCCTCGTCCGCACCATGAATCCTGAATCGCAGGCACAGCGGAATGGAATCCGTGCGAGATAGGCGGGTGAGGAATGTGGAGGTAGAGGCCTGGCGGCGTGGGCGCACAAGATTGTGCCAAATCCGAGGCATGGACGAGAGAAAGGACATCCAGTCCTTGCAAACGAGCAGCATGGATATCAACGTCTCCTCGTCGTGATCCGGACAGGTGTGGACCAAGATGAAGATCTCGTGAGCGAGCTCAGGGGGCATATCTTGGTGAGGGGGCTGATCAGGGGGTCAGTGGGAGAGGAATGCGACATGGGGGAGAAACTCGCCTGAACGAAGAGAGGCATGATCGCTAGTGGGCCAGCCCACCGCCGCCGCGCTTTAAAAGGCGTAGCACCCATTAGGGTTGCTCAATAAGGGAGTCGGTGCGATTGGATGCAGAGTGTTCTGCCCAGTAAATGAAATTGTTATTCATGGGACCATACAGGTTTAGACATATGCACGAGGTGGGAAGGTATGTGTACTGGATTACCAGTGGGGGACACGCGGCCCGGGAAAGAAGGTAGAGTGTATCACCCTGGTGACAAAGGGGAATAGCGAGCCCAGGTGTACATGGCTGCCTCGCAAAGGTCGATCCTGAAACTATTGATTCACGAACAGATTACACAAGTGACAGGGTTTCGATGTAGGAAGTACGAAGCTAGAGGACACATGTTCAATGTCACCCTTGGGGGCGGTGAGGGTGTCGATCAACAGAAGCGATCACTCGAGTTCAAGGGTACGATCGCCTTGACGCCAGGGTACCAAGACCCGGGTCGAGGGGATCAGGTTGGGAGAAAAGTCGAGTCTGCTCACCAGCTCTGCACGTCCGAGGGTGAGAGACAGAGAGGACGATCATAGTGTGCTCAATGACAGCGGAACGAGCCGGAATGGGAGCCGAGTGGCTGAAAATGTGCAATATATCATTCAAGTAGGGACTGTACAAAATGAAGATATATATGCAAACAAGCAAGAATCAAAACGAGTGTTCAAAGCCAAGACGGAGCGTGCACAAATTCCACCACTTCCACCAGTGTCTCGAGACGCGCGTACGCGGCATCGTCGAGCAGATCAACCCCTACAGATAGGGACACCAGTGAATGTCCAATGTCGCGACGTCCCTGCGCGATCTCGCGCACCTTCTCGGGGTAGAAATATATATACCTGTCCAACAAGGTGAGGTGTGTCAGGGCGGGGAAGGTGACGAGGGGTAGGTCTTGAATGTCAATGTCCTCGTCCGGGCGATAGAAGGTATCGTCTTTGCAACGAACGATATCCCGTGGACGAGTGTATAGGCCTGACAGAAAAGGCGGGGGTATGTTCGTCGCAAGATGGGTGACGGTTGGAAACGCCCATGCGTACGTGCGAAAGAAGGCAGAGAGGAAAGTTTGCATGCAGTCGTGCTTGTGTATCTCGATGGATAGATGGGTGACGAGCGGCATGTGGGGTCTGAAGCGCAGGGAATTGGTGAGGCTGAGCAGGTAAGTATCCCTCCAGAGCTCGACGTGGAGGGAAAGCGTGTGGAGCAGGGGTGCACTGATCAGCGGGAGAAGGTCCTCCATAGAGTCCATGGGAGCGAACATGACCTGAAGCTCGACGAGATACCTGAAGTGAAAGGGAGCGCGTACACGCAGATCATCCCAGGAGCAGCGCAACAGCCTCAACGTGCGGACGCGGGTCGTGGACAGCATCTGCAACAGGTCCATGTTGACGAGGCAGGGAATGAGGATGATGGTCGTGAGGGTTGTGGGACGTGGAAAGTGGTTGAGATGAGCGGACGCGAGTTGTAAATGTGAGATGGTAGACGTCTGTGCGAGGAGATTTTGTGGCTGTTCGAGTGTGCCCAGGCCGTCAACGTCGTGTATCGCTAGCTTTTTGAGGTGCGGCATCTTGAGGTTGCGGGTAAATTGCAAGAGGCACAACGCTGGGTGAATGTCATCGCAGGTGATGGTGATCGACTCCCATCTGGGCGCTAGCTGCTGCAGGAGGGTGAGGTACATGGAAATATCGTCTTCGACCTCGTGGGTGCCGTGTATCGTAAAGTGGAGGCACAGGGGAATCTCCTGCGAACGAGCGAGGCGACGGTCGAATGTGGACGTCGAGGTCTGGCGGCGCGCCCGAATGAGATGGTGCCAGATGCGAGGCATGGACAGGAGGAGATTCATCCATCGTTTGCACACCAGCAACATGGAGATCAGCGACGCCTCGTCGTGGTCTGGGCACGTATAGACCATGAGGAATATATCATGGGCCAACTCGTCTGGGGTGTCCCTGCGGGGTGGCTGAGGAAACAGGTCAGCAAGCGTGCTATCTGGCGAGGAAAGAGAGCACTCGCCTGAACAAAAAGCGACATGGCGGGTGAAGATTGATCTCGGGGAACGTTGGAATATAAGTGGGCGACGTACATGAGTGGAGGGACACATTTTTGAGAGGGAACACCTTGGAACATCAGGGGCGGATTACAAAACAGGGAATATGGCAGCCGTTTAAGTGACCAGGGGGGAAACACCTGATGAGCGTCGTGTTGAGATGCACTCGGAGCGCTTCTCAGCAGATCCGGTTGATGGAGACTGAAGAGGGACAGGGAAGGAGAAGCAACAGCGAGGGAAAGAAGGCAAGAGGAGGCAGGACCGACAAGGAAACGAAGGCTTCAGAACGGCGTCAGCGCATGTGGACAGTCTTATCTCTTGGACGGGCAGGGCATCAACGGGGCAATGCAATAGACGAAGTTTAAACACGCGATGCAAGAAAAGATGTTGCATTGTGCAGACTATGGGGTAAGAAGTAAATGCGGCAACTTCCTGACTCGAGTCGAGGGCACACTGTTGATTCACGCAACTAACAAGAAGGGGACACGGGGAGGGGTTCGATTTCGGATGAATGCTGAGAATGAAATCAGTTAGAATGAAGGACACCAAGTAGGCGAATGTCTCGCCTTGGGTGGGAATGTATGCGCTGTGTTCTGTCAATATTGGCGAATGATGAACACGATTTGCTGCTGAATGAGGTCTTGTATGTATTCGGGTGCCTGAATATGCTCATCGGAGCTGTTGCAGATGTGAAATATCATGAGGGGCAAGCCAGCGGGACGTGTACATTGCAGCTGGCGCAGAATATCAAGCGCAGGGCGAGACCAGGGCACGTTGGTGTGCAACTGAGATAGCAGGGGGAGTATATGCGGGTCACTTTCAATAAACAGGAGAATGCGGCGAGGGTCATCGTTGGTACGAGAAGGAAAGGGTTTGACATCGATGCGCAGGACTTGAAGGTTGCGCATGAGTGCGAATTCCGGGTGGCAGAGGTGGATAGAGTGGATGGGTCCAGTGATGGAAAGGTAAGACAGTTGGGGAAGCAGGGGAACGAAATCCCACAGGGCGACGGGAGCGCGACCGGGGCGGATGTCGAGGGACATGAGACGAGGGGCGATCATGCTTCCATAGTAGTGATCTCCGAGGGATTGAGAAAGAACGAGATGAGTGAGCTTGGGCAGGGCGATGGGGGTGTCAGGCTCGTGAGCAAGATATCGAAATCCAGAATCAGGAACGACCACCAGCCGCCGGATGTTGGACATCCAAGTCGCGCAGCGGGAAACGACATCGGGGTACACAGACATGAGAACCAGCTCTTTGACGTGGCGCAAGGAAGCGTTCTTGGCGAAAAAGGATGCTGGGGCGGAAGATGCAGCATGCAAGAGAGCGCTGGCCGCGTTGTTCTCCAGGCAGAGTTTGACGATATATGCATTGGGTGGGCAACGGACCCACATGTCCCCGATGCTGATGCTCAAGGGAGCCTGCGTGAATGTGAGCAGCAGCGACATGAGACGATACAATTTGGCTTACCTTGCGGGCGGTGAACATTTCGTAGATCTTCATATTGGGGGGAACGAGCTTGGTCACGGTGTGCATATGCACGAGGGCATTTCCAGCGCGGGCGAGAAAGATGGGTCCTGTGTGCAGAAGAGCATCCTGGTTGATGTGGTAGAACGTCCAGAGCGGTGGGCAGGAAATGGCGATGGCTCTCCACCAGGGACACACTGCGGAGACGACGAGTGGGATACTGGTAGGGTCTGGCAGATAAGCAGGGGTGCTGAGGTTGGCTTCCACGAAGATTTTTTGTACAAGTTCCACAGACAGAGCGTGAAATGGCATAGTGGAAAGGGAAGTGGGTAGATGAGGCTGGTGGCGTAAAGGGTGATGCGTATTGAGAGCGGGATGCGGCGAAATGGAGCACACGAGGCGATAGAAATCGGGCAGACGATGGAATACACGATACAGTACACCATAGAGCGCACAATCTGGCGTACGATAAAGTACACCATAGAGTGCACAACCTGGCGTACGATAAAGTACACCATAGAGTGCACAACCTGGCGTACGATAAAGTACACCATAGAGCGCACAATCTGGCGTACGATAAAGTACGCCATAGAGAACGCAACCTGGCGTACGATAAAGTACGCCATAGAGAACGCAATCTAGCATACGATACGGTACACCTTTGAGCGCACAATCTGGCGTACGGTAAAGTACACCATAGAGTGCACAATCTGGCACACGATAAAGTACACCTTTGAGCGCACAATCTGGCGTATGATAAAGTACACCTTTGAGCGCACAATCTGGCGTACGATAAAGTACACTGTAGAGCGCAGAAGCTAGCACACGATACAACAAACCATAGAACACTTGCTAGGGTACAGAAACAGAAACCCTACCTCCCAGAAGGAGAAGGCGATATGATGAGAATTGATATGGCACCAGATAGAAAACACAATCAAAAACACAGGATAGAGCACATGATATTGCGCGTAAAACGCTAACCTAATAGATAGCAGGCGCTACAACGAGACGATCAGGAACATGGCAAGTACAAGGACAGCTTAAAAGATAGACGTTCCAACAAGAGAAAAACACTACAACTTTTTCTGTGAGAGCACGGCATCAAAGGAAGACCCTCCTGTGTCGGTTGGGGTGCGATAGACGCTGACTTCGTAGCGAGAGAAGAGCGTGCGGCGAGGAGGGTTGGATTCAGGGATAGGGGACACTTGGCGAGGGGGACGCTCGAGGAATGGTGGTTGCAAGCGCGCCCTGGCTGCTGGCAAGAGGTTCGAGGGGGGAGGTCGCGGCTTGAATTTGTGGAAACGAGAGTTGGGCTGACCAGGCAGTCTTGGAACATATGGAACGGGAGGCGGGGAAGGGCTGTCCCGGTTGACGATGGCCGGCAGCGTAGTCGATTGGCGAGGTGGAGGCACTCGTGGATGAGAAGAGCGCGGGGAGGGGGTCTCCTCGACAACTATGGCCGATTTATCCTTGATGGGCTGGTATTCTAGAGACGTCGAGTCTCGTGGCTGTGGAGAAGAATCTACGCGAGGACGAAGGTGGTGTTCGCGAGTGTCCTCCTCGGAGTCCTCCGCCCAATGTCGCTTCTTGCCATAAGCACGGGCGGTCATGCCTGCGGGGACGCGGTGAGTATAGCTATCCTCGGAGCTCTCCCGCTCGGGGGGCTGCTCGGCTACAGGATACTGAGGCCAAGGACGCGCGATGTGAGGGATAGGGTGTGGATACCGGTTTTGGGTCGCTGGCGGGCGCAGGGCGTGGACGCGAGGGCGGGGGACACGTTGGCGGGTGTTCCCGCGCTGATTCCTCAGGACGTCTTGCAGCGTGAGCCTAGGAATGGTTGGATGACCGATAACCGCGTGTTCGATGCGTCGCGGCTCCATGCGGAATGTGTTCCTCGGAACAGTGTATCGGTGGGGGACGAGGGGAGGAGGATAGTGATCTTGGGAGGCAGCCGCTTGGGGGCCGGTGTCCTGTACGCACGCCAATTAGCACAGAACACAGAGCAAATGATAGTGATACGCACCTGTGTGGCCATCGCAGGGGGATGGTACACACCTCCTGCCTCCTCTGCAGCCCGGCGAGCTTCGTCCTCCAACTGTTCTCTTTCTTCGTGTTCTAGAGCCTCGAATTGTCGCTGCCTGGTGTCGTCGCAGCCCGACTTGTGGACTCTGCGGCAGTCCCGACAACGCGTCTGTGTAAAGTATCCCATGTTACCGCATGATTTGCAGCGGTTAGGGACGGTTCCCATGTCGGGCGGGTGTGAATAGTAACAAGAGTTGCAAGTGCGCCAACCGACGCCACGGGGAAGCCCAATGTTTGATGGAAAATGAAGATTCATGCACGTTTTCACCTCGCACACGGCAGTCGTCAGGGTAGACGGTTTTGGTGTCATCGTGGAAGGTGTTGACAGAGGGGGGAAAAGATGGTGAAGGATTGCAAGGAGACGGGTGTGCTGATAAGGACAAGGTGCCAGAGGAACAGCCGCATATGCCCTAGATGGCTAAGAGATTGCTCGAGCCAGGTGTCAACGGGTGGGGCGGACGATAATGGTACGAGGAAGCGAGACGGCAAGAGTGTGTCCCCTTGACTCCGAGTGCTAAGACCCGGGTCAAGGGGTCGACGGGTGATGGCGCGGACGAATGGCGAGGCAAGATATAGCAGGGCGGCAGAGTACAGCGGACTTGTGGCAACATTCCACCTGCATTGCTGTCAAGATTCCCTAAACGTCTGCTCTCTCCTGGCGCAGGGCTTACGCGAACGCGGTGATAAGCGAGTGATTTTCGCTGGCACCAACGTCCGCGTAGGCCTATGGCTCGAGGATGGGCGGACGGTGCGGGAGGTGGGGCAAAGCGAACATACCTGAGGTGTTCCCGCTGTCCTTTGTGTTCTTGCGACGCGTGAGTATGGCACCGGATGGAAACGCAGCAGGTATTATGAAAAGCGCAGGTTAAAGGAAGGAGGAGGGAACAGAGTGGATTATTGTGGGAAGCGAGGATAGGATCGATCAAGTGAGGAAAGCGGAAGGCGGAATGAGGACGAACGGAAAAGACCGGAGTGGCGGCTGTGCACGGTGCGGACGGCGCGCGGGACGGACGGTGCGGTGGCGCGGACGGTGCGGTGGCTGGACTTACGGCCGAGAGACTGAGCGGCCGGGCTTGAAGCGGAGATTCCGCTGGATATTCAGTTGCTGGTTAGAACATAGATCACTGGTCGAGGATCACAAAGCAGACACTTTACAACACAAATTGATAGCGAATACAAAACGAGAGGGGAAACGACACACATGGGAACTGAAGGGGTACACGAATCTTAGGAATTATATGCAGAAAGTAAAAGTGTAGAGGAAACACATTAAAGACGAGCGTAGAGGAAACACATGAAAGAGGCACGTAGAGGAAACACATTAAAGACGAGCGTAGAGGAAACACTTGAAGGTACACTTGAGCAATACACTGTGGCGATACACTGGAGCGATAAACTGAAGGGAAACACTTGAGCACCTGCAAGAAACGCGTGAAAAGAACACATACCGAGCATCAACCACGATAAAACCTGTGAATCTCGCGCGACTCCGCCTCAAACTTGGGGCCATTGGGCGTCGGCCGAAAGAAAACGTCCACTTGGTACGTCCCATACCTCACACGATCTGCGGCGGGGGGTGTGGCCGGCGGGGTGATGGAGATGTGCGACGGGGTCTGGAAGGGGGTGTGGGTGGGAGTAGATCCCATGTTGATGGTGTCCCACGTGCGGTAGAGCTGGCGGGGGGGAGAGGGGAGAGAGTCTGGGTATTGGAGCGTAGGAGAACCGGATCTCGGACTAACGCTGCTCGGGACATCCTCCTGCATCGGAGCATCCCCATACTCGAGCGAAGGCGTGGGCGAGCCCGCTCGGGGACTGCCAGTGTCCCCCTGGATATCGTTACGCTCTTCACTTTCTTCCTGCTGGGTGTGGGAGCCGGAGGAAGGGGAAGGGCTGACCCCGGAGGGGACGGGGGTTAGCATATGCAAGGAAATGGGCGGGGGGACGCGAGAGATGGTCGTTGGGTGATGAGGGATCTCGTCGCGGTGGGGCTCCGGTGCAAAGGGGGCGATCAAGCCCCCTGTAGGTTCGTACCAGACCTGATTTTTGTCGGGGGTGGGGTAGAAGTTGGGAATGGTGGTGGGTAGAATGACCTTTTTGGTCTGTCCCTTTGCAAAGCAGGGTTTAGGTTGGAGATGGGCAGGCAGCTGGATGGGTTGTGAGTTCTAAAGCGAATAAACAGCACGCTGGGACTCACCAAGAGATTGAATTGATCACCTGCCCCTGCTGCAGCGGTACGAACACGTGCGATGTATTGGTCGTCCCGAGCTATGGCCAACCGGTACACTTCCTCTTGGTGCTCACGGTCCTCGATAAGACGAATCGCCCCTTCAAGCGTCCACGGATCCACAATCCTGTATCGGGTGTCCCTAGATCCAGCGTTGTGGACGGCGCGGCAGTCCCTGCAGCGCAGAGTGGATGACGCGGTCCAGCGCCTGCATTCCCTGCAGCAGTGGTTGCGTGTCCCGACGTCCGCAGGGGTGCTCCAATAGCAGGCCGAGCAAGATCGCCAGCCCACACCTCGTTCAAGGCCGATGTTCGCCGGGTAGTGCAAGTTCGAACACCCAGGGGATTCGCATTTGGCGCTGGTGGTGGCTGGCGGGGCCATGGGAACGTCGAGATGGTGGAGGGAGGATGAAAGCAGGAGCAGGAAGACAGTTCGGCTCGAGGGAGAGGTATTTATGTGACATGTCACATCCCAAACATGGTTAGCCAAGGATTCGTGCTAGAAGCGAAAACGTCGGTAGGCGGGGTCTAGAAGACGGCGGGAGGAGGGCAGGAGGGCAGGGAGGTGTAAGGGAAAGCAGGTTGCATCCCCTTGACGCCAGAGTGCTAAGACCCGGGTCAAGGGGAAAGTGTTCAGGTGTTCCAAAGTGTTCTCCCCCAGCTTTAGCCGCTCTGGAGGGGCAAAGTCTAAATCCCCATCCACACGATCAACGTGTATGAGGGTGAGGGTCTTGAGAGTATTTCTCTCAAGATCCTTCCCCGGCATAGACGACAACCGGTGATGGGGATGTAGATGGGGGCATGTAGGGGCGGGTCTTCAGTGCACAGAAGGAGCTGACCACGCACCTATTCAACACGCTGGCGCAAGCAGTGCTCCTGTTGCGACAGAGGGATCTGGAACAAGTGTTGTAAGCGGTGCGCACTTTGAAATACTCGGGTAGATGTAAACTGTGGGATGAGGACGAGTGGAGAGGACACATTGGCGCGGGAGGATGCGGGACATGTATTATGTAATACCTCAATTGGGAGTCAATACTTTCATGCTGGTGTCGAGGAACTCGCGGGTGTGCGAATGAAATCGTTTTGATTAAAAAACATCAAGGGGCGCATACAAGTAAGGGCAGATATCAGCGAACACTAGAGTACAAGAGCGATTTTATATGGGGGAACACGAGACTACAAGTAGAGGGAACACACAAGTACAAGAGCTATTTCACATGGCGGAACACGAGACTACAGGTAGAGGGACACACAGGTACGAGTAGAGTGAACACAAGAGCACAAGATGCTATTTCATATCAGGGAACACGAGCAACTAGCCTTCCAGGTTGACGTACTCTCTCTCCAGCGACAAGCCTTCAGGCCTCATGACGATATAAGTGTTGACGATGTATGAAGAATGGAATGTGCGTGTGCCCACGGGAGGGACGTTGCGGGGAGACGAAGATAGCTGCTGAAGCGCTGGGGGAATAAGAGTCCGAGATGGACCCGCCTCAGCGTTGGGCGACCTCCTGTAGCGGGAGGCAGCGAGGGGACGGTGTTCCTCGGGAGAAGGACTGTCCTCGACGAGGATCACAGAGTTTTGGCGTTTGGGCGCAGGCGGACCACCGCCCTCTTGGGGGGTGGTCTGGTCCCCACCAGAACGCGGACGCTTCTGTCCGGCATTCTCCTGCTTGATTTCTTTAATGTCCTCCACCGCCTGCTCGTCCTCTTCCTCAACCGCTTTGAGGCGCGGGGGCAGCTTAGGCTTCTTGACTTTGAGGGTAATGCGGGGAGTAACCTTCTTGGCTGAGATGTCAGCAAGGAAAGCGGCGTCGGCGATGGCTGCCTCCTCTGCGGCGGCAGCAGCGGCTTTTGCATTAGCAGCGTCACGAACAGCGTTGGCAGCTGAGAGCATGGCTTCTGCCATGGTGGAACGAACAGCTGCAACGGAAGCAGCGGGAACACCTGCAGTCGCAGCCGGAGTGGCAAGTGCGACAGCAGGAGTGGCGACAGCAGGAGTGGCGACAGGAGGGGCGACGACAGGAGACGGGACACCAGGAAGGGGTGCATTGAGTGTCCGTCTGGGGATGGGAGGGTACTGGGGCGTGATGTGCTCCCTGCGGGTCGGCACGGGCACAAACGGGACCTTGGGGGGCCTCTGCCCTTCGCCTTCAAGCTGGTTCCTGTGATCCTCCTTGCCCTTGACGCGCGATGGTGTGGGAGGAGGGTTTGTCTGGCGTGGGGTGTCAGTGGCAGAACACGACAGGAGGACCACTGCGACGTGCCTTGGCCCTCATTGTCTCCCTGGGCTCAAATCTCCCTCCTGCTGCTTCTGCCGCCGCTTGCGCGCGGGCGTTCGCCAATGCCTGCTCATCGTCCATGTCTGAAGCGTTGCCTCCCAGCTCTTCCGGCTCCGAGGCCACAGTTCTGGCGCTGCTGTCCCGAGTGGTATGGTGGTTCATGGTGTTGTGGTCGCGACAAAGGTGAGCGGTACGGGAGGCGAAGAAGCACACGGAGCAAGTTTGATAGCCAATGCCTTGGGGGACACCGACGTTGGAAGGGTGGTGGGAGTTATGGCAGCTGGGGGGTGGGTAAGAGGCGATGGCTTGGGGACCGTGCACGGGTGGGGGGAAGAAAGGCGGGATGTCGGGTTGGAGGGCAAGTGCAGCTTATAAGTCATGCATCTTGCCCGACTGGGTTAAGAGCCGTATGGGAAGCGAGCTGATACCGTGCAAGCTAGAATAGACCAGAGTGGGCAGGAGCAATGGTAGCATGTGAATCAGAGGTTATCCCCTCGACGCCAGAGTGCTAAGACCCGGGTCGAGGGGATAAGGGCGAGGGAGGGGAAAAGCTGAAGGGGAACACTTGAGTGATCAGTCCAAGTGTCCTCCACGGCGACAGCGGAGCGACGCATCAAGCACGCTGCCTGTCCATGGGAACACCTCCAAATATAATGACCAGGATGTACGCGGGTTGGGCACTTGTGGATATATCCACAGGTGCCTGGACGCGCGTATATGGAGGGCATTGGATTTGGAAGCGTGATTGGGTTGTGGAGGAAGAAAGCAGTTTGAGGAATGCACTTACCAGTGAGCTGAGAGCACACTTGATTCCAAGGTGTGCTACATCAGTTATGGACGGGCGGATGAAACGCGATAGACTCACCTTTGACGTTATCTCTGACACTGCGGACATCCTACCAGACCATTATTTGGAGGCGGAAAGCATATCTTGACAGCGTGCTTGCGGACGGCGGACGATCAGGACAGGGGAAGGGGCAGAGGAAGACCAGAGAACAGTGGAAGAGCAGAGAGATATGGTCGCGGATGATGGGCAGAGGCAAAAGAGACAGCTGTCAATCGGAAAGGGGCGGAATGGAATTTAGGCGCTCAAAGTGTTGCCGAGAAGCGTTCATTAACTTGAATTCTAGCCTGGGCCACGGATTTTGCGGAATTCTTGGCAGAAAGTGCGAGAACATACCAGAACATGTAAAAATAGGAACAGAAAGTGGCGCAGAAAACAAAACACAACACCCAGTGGCTAAGAAACACCTGTTGACAGAAAGTGTCAACGGATTTTGCGGGGTTGACGGGTTTTGCGCACAATTAGCCGAATTCTGGGCGGAAATTGCCAGAACATACCAGAACATGTAAAAATAGGGATATAAAGTGGCGCAGAAAACATAACACAACAGCCAGTGGCAACTTTGGTTCGGTCCGGCAGATTCCGATGTGGATTTTAGGCCATATATCCGTGTTCTACTCAGAAATTGCCAGAACATGCGAGAATATGTCCCAAAAGCCGATGTGGCGGGATATTGCCGAGAGGAGCCATGTGCCGATTGCCGAGTGTCCCACACAATGCCGACCCCCGTGATCAAAAGTGGCGCACAAAACAAAAGACAACAGCCAGTGGCAACCCGGCAGCCGCCGAGGTGGATTTTGCGCCCATATATCCGGGTTCTGGGCAGAAATTTCCAGAACTTGCGAGAATATGTGGCGGAAACCGATAGCCGGTGTGGCGGGTCACTGCCGAGGTGGACCGAGTGCCGATGGCCGAGCGGCCCACACAATGCCGGCCCACGTGATCTCAATTTAGAGTCAAATTCAGCCCAATACCTAGGTGACACGTTCGGGGACCGATCGGGGGGTGAAATAGTATTGCTAGATCAATGT
>JACXVL010000854.1:0-15514 GCA_014898675.1 Athelia sp. TMB | reverse complement strand
CCAGATCCCACTCATCCTGATTGAATGTCGTTGGCTCCGACGCGACGATGACATGCTTCCCATGATGCTCCGCCGGCTTGTCCGGGATCAAGCATCCCTTCGGCCCCTCTTTCCCAGCGTGTGGCCCTTCAGGGTGCACCGCGGTCTGGGTGATCGCATGCACCCCATTGACGTCGTCCGGGTGCCCCTCGTACTTGCGGCTGAGCGTCGGCCCCGCCACCGTGCTCACATACAGGCTCGGCGGCTGGTCGTCCCCGTTCACGTTGCGGAAGCGCACCGCGACGAGCTGCGTGCCATCTGTCGCGCAGCAGTTGAGCGAGTTGGCGTCCGTAACGCCGGCCTTCTTCTGGATGTCGATGGTGGCCTGGATTGCCTTTTCGAGCGCGGCGCGCATCTCGGTGAGCGGGTACGTTTTCTCCCAGTCGTCGTTGGGCGCGAGGAAGGTCATGTAGAGGCCGGCAAGGTGCTCGGAGTCGGTGCTGCCGAGGACGGCCTCGTGCGCCTTTTGGGACATGAGAGTCACCATTCCGAGGCGGACGGCGCCGGGGAAGGATGCTATGCCGCCGTTGTGCATGAAGGAGTGACGGCCGAATACGAAAGGATGGTTGTTCTGAAAGATGATAAGTTGGGAATGGATCACTGGTAGGTTGGTAGCTTACGAAGGGCTGGACGACAGAGGTGGCCATGCGGATGTGCGCAAAGACACAAGTGGACGCGCTGTGCGTGCAGAGTGAAGTGAAGTTGGGATCGTTAAGGGGAGGCTGAGTCGTGCTAGATTACTGTTGAGCAATGCCGTCAACTCCCTCGGAGGCGAAGCGGCTTACCGATACTGCTGGGGCCTCAATCCATCTGCTTCGCCGTAGTCTGCCTGGGAGGACGTGTAGAACACGACTCCGGTGCCATCAGAGTTAACAAACTTGTTGTGCGACGCGATGTTGGCTCGCTCAGCGGCATCTCCTGCACGGGTCGCCGTGTGCTATGTGGTCGTGTTAGCTTGACTATCAAGATAGTGACAGAAAGCATACGTGCCACGAAGAGATGCGGCAGATAGTTTGAGTGCACTTGTTTGGTGAGGGAATGCGCTGGCCGAATCAGCACATCGTCGAGGAGGCAAGCCTCGGAGTCACTGATGTATGCAAACCAACGACACATTTTCAAGGTTTAGTGGATTGAGTGGGGCAGAGGAATGATTTCCAGAATGCAAGACACTGTGCATTATATATAGGTTCGCCAGATAAGAATCAGAATATGGCTCGTGGGGGTTAGAGTTGGATTAGAGACACGTGCATGGGCCATTGAGGCCTTATTGAGGACTAGTGACAGATAGGAGCATCTTATCAATTTCATATCCGAATAAGCTGAGGGTGATTGTGCTTTCAAGAAGTATTTCACGGCGAAGATATGGCACCGGTGAATCACCTGTTGGTGGCGGCTACTAAAGTTGAATTCGCTGATGCCGCAACCGAACGCCGTCCGAACTCGTAAGTAGGTGGCAGGCTGTTGTTGTCATTGTTGACATATCCTTGGACACCACGTCACTGAAAAGGCCAGAGCACAGCGAGTCGCATTCGCTGTAATTGGGAACCGGTCTGAATCTATGGGTTAATGCAAGTTTGTTCAAGGTGCAGTCTTCTGAAAATCATTTGCGCTCCAGCTGCAGATATTAGGGAAGACTATAATGAGCATACTAAATATACACTTACAGCAATCAGAGGAAGACATTCCCGAGTACTGGGCGACATGCACTGTATCTTGACCCTCCCAGATAAGAATCAGAATTCAGATAAGTGAGATAAGTAGTCATGGGATTCCGGAGACACGTGTATGAGTCACAGTGGAAGTCCAGAACTATGGTCAGATACTAGATAGGGCGAGGTTTTCAATTTCATATGCTGCTAACAAGCACGATATGATCCCGCAAGTAAGTAAAAGGATGACAGAAGTGAAGTGGTGGTTCAAGAGCATAAGGAAGAAGCGGTGCAGGTGGCTGCAGGTGGTCGTGGTGTGCAAGGTGACATTACTAATGCCGATGTTCGAAATAAATCTCGCGTTCGAGCCTTGTCCGTGAGTGCTTTCTTTCGAAGACATGTAAGCTTTTCCAGAGAGGTATATACATATTATAGGAGGCAAAGGTATACTGAAAATCGCGCATAAAGACAACACAACGGTCCGAGTGCAAATTACCGCTGGTAACCGTCCAGCATTCAAGTTCATTCGGCATCGGGGTCCACCCGCACAACCACCTTGCCCCTCGTGCGCTTTGTCATGAGCTTGTCATAAGCCTGAAGTGCATCCTCAAATGTATATATAGAATCAGTTGTCGGCCTGAGTTTGCCTGTAGGTACACCCATAAGCGATCCTGCATTATAGAACTAATCATGAAGCACACCTTCTTGGATAAGATCACGGATCGCATAGAGGTCCTCTTTATTGTGCACGCACACAAAACACCTGCTAATTGTCAGCTATGTACACCCGCTCGAACCAGTGTGCCACTCACTTGAACGCGCTGGGCACGCCGCCGAGCCAACGGGGCCGCAGGTACGCCTGCGCGCCCAGGCCGAGGATGTTCCAGATCCCGCGTGGCGTGAACACCGGCTCAGGGATCGTGCTCACGTATATGCCGCCCGGCGCGAGGTACGCGCGCGAGCGCACGTAGAGCGACGACTCGCTGAGGCCGACCGCGTCGAAGATCATATCGAACTTGGGCGAGAACGCGCGCTTGGTGAGGGTCTTGTGCAGCGGCGCAGCGGTGTAGTCGAGGAACTGGGCGCGTGATCAGACAATTATAAGATCCCGTTTGGGGTGGAGGCGTACCTCGTCGGCGCCGAGGCCCAGCACATAGTCCTGGTTTCTGGCGCTCGCGCTGGCGACGACGTGGCAGCCCTTCGCCTTGAGGATCTGGATGGCGAACCCCCCGACGGCCGAGCTGCCGCCGTTGACAAAGACGTGCTGGCCCGGCTGCAGCTTGCCGGTCTGCAGGAGGCCCTGAAGCGCCGTCACGCCCGCGAGCGCGAACCCAGACGCCTCGGTGAATGAGATACCGGGCGGTATGTGCGCGAGGAACGACTCGGGCATGCGCATGTACTGCGTGAGCGCGCCCTGCTTGAGCTTCTTCTGCTCGGGGAGGTCGACGAAGCCGAACACCCTGTCGCCCATTTTGAACTCCGACTTGTCCGAGGATACTGCGGCGACGACGCCCGCAAAGTCGTTCTCGGCCGCATAGGGACGGCCGGAGCCCATGTTGGGGACCATCTTCATTATTTTGTACCCGCTGCGTGCAATTATATAAGCGAGTGATGCGTAAAGGGGCGAGTATAGCTTACGCAGGATTGAGAGCCGCTGCCATGACTTTGACAAGAACATCTCCGGGCTTGAGGTCAGTTGGTACTGGCGCGTTCTCATCGAAGACAAGCGACTTCTTGGGCGTGCCCTGGCGGACTACCTTCCACACTTTTTGGACAGACGGGATGGACATGTTGTGATGCTCTCTTCATCGCAGCAGCCCGTCTTTATAGCCTTGAGCAGTGGGTCGGGGGTCGGTTGAGGAGCAGTGAATCCGCGCGATTGCTGCATCGAATCGTGCCTGCTGCTCGCCTGAGTATGGAAACACAACTACAATCAGAGTCCAGTACACTGCGGGCCTCTTGCTCGGATCAATGAAACGAGCCAACTTGGACACCGTATCACCACCGAGGTGGCCGATGGGCGAATCACGTCACTGAAGCCCTGGGGGAGGAAATGATCACCGAGACGTGCCCGAGGGCATACGCAGTTGCACGGCGGCCGTTCAACTGTCATCAGATATCGTCAGCAAGACAATACGACGATTTGATGAAATGTTAACGTGCATATATGCGCATCATATGTGCGACTTTGGCGAGTTGAACCATTGGCACCTCACATTCCTCACATCCCAACGAATAGTGCGGCCAGAACGAACAGCTCAACCACTAGAATCACGACAGGGAGATACAGCACATAATGCGTTCAGTGCGATGAAGTTGACCCAACTTCGGTACCGACTCATCCCAGAACGTGTGAGATGATGCAAGAGCAATCACCGATCGTTCCCCTTCTTCAGGGGACCATCGGCCAGCTTCAACCAGGGCAAGGTAACAATATTGGTTGCCCCTAACAAGCTCATCTCTCTTCCAGTGACGCCAAGGTGCAACTTGAAGCTACCGGGACAGCCGTTGGACTGACGGCTAATGACAGAAAGCAAAGAATAGATGGGATGACCGTCAGGAGCATCCCAGGGCATAGTGACGTTCGCGTGTGCTCCCGCCGGCAATTACCGGGAAGTCGTCGCGGTCGAGTACATTACCATTTACCACTGGTTCTTCATCCTGTGCTATTATACGGGCATGGTATACGCCTGCCCACCTAGCGATTTGAGGCCGCACACCACACAACGTCGAAGGTCTTTGGCATCAATCCCCGTCCCGTTTTAAAGGCGGTTGTGTTCGAAGCTCCTGAGATTGCATGGGGATATTCGAAGCCAACTGGCGGACTTCTAAATTCCCCAGGCTGTAGAGGCAGTAATTGCAGGGAAGACGAGGGAAGCTGATCTGATAAGATAGGTGCAGTCATACGGACTTCGAGTCGGGGTGAACCCGCGCGTCTGTTGCGCGTCGGCGCGCTTTCGGTGTTTGTGGTCACTTTCTAGACTCGTAACCACTCTTAGCATGTAGATAAATCTGACGATACTAAGACTGGTAAAATGGGGGCAATAAAGTGGCAACGCGCGGATAATGTTCAGGGCCGGTCGGAATCTGTGTTTCACAGCCGGCCCTAAACTCACCTGCACCATTTCGACCCCCCCCCCCTTCGACCCGGACGTTCTTCTAGCCTTCTCAGACACTATAAACCTCAGATTTTTCGTCATTCCTGAAGAAGAGAGTGCTATGGGGGTCTGGCCCTTTTTTTGAACTCGATCGAGTAGGATCTGGATGTGCAGTGCTCTTGCACCTATCAGACTTTCTCTTGGGAAGCTGTACGATGATGGCTTGAGGGATTTTGAGCGGGATTTTCCCTCTCATCAGGATGTTCACTACTATAGTCAGGATAATAATCATTCACTGGCCAATAACTGCATGGGTGCTCCCTTTGAGAGCCCTATCGACAGAGGAAGTACTCGGAGCGAGCTTAGGGCCGGCCAGTGACGCAACGATTCTGACCGGCCCTGAATAATATTCGCGCGTTGCCACTTTATTGCCCCCATTGTACCAGTCTCAGTATCGTCAGTTTCTACATACTGAGACTGGTCACGAGTCTAGTCACTTTCTTTGCCACGCTCCCATTCGTGGGGACAGGCAACGCTGCCTAATCGGGCGTGCACGCGCGCTGTGCACACAAAATGGTATCACTTTATACCAGCTCGCACACTCACTGTAGCGTACCATAATATAGACGAAAATTGCTTGTAAGTGATATAGAATGAAAGTTGTTCGTGCAGAATTTTAAAATATTGCTTCATGCGCTCAAACCAGCCCCAACGGAGCTCATATCTCAAGACTGAGTACAGATATAAAAATTGTGCACGAAGGAATCTGTTCATTTGATATTCAAACCTAGATTCCGACACTCAGATTTCCTTCCAGTGTTGCGTGTTCCCACTAGTTAAGCCTGCACCGTTGTGCACAGTGCACCGCCCAAAAAGGAAATCGACGATGATCGGCGTCGAGTCGCGTCGCGTCAATTTGCTCTCCCCTCCTCATTACATCTCTTGCGCTGGTCAGGCTCAATGCCACCACGAGGAAATGGCTGGAGTGCTATCCGAAAGGCTCAGGCTTGTGACGCTATCCGCCGCAACATCAACAGCAACAAGGAAAACTGTCAATAGACCTCTGGCTCTTCTGGTGCTTACCTGAGACTTCCGCGGCACTGAGACGACTTCTGGATATCGAAACGGCTCGCAAGAACGAATATAAGCGTCAGCTACACAATGACCGACGCAAATTGCATCCGATCTTGTTGACTACTCTGAGGTTAATCATGTAGGCATTGGCATAATTTGCCTTGTTTTGATGATTATACTTCGATTTAATACCCTAATTTTACCCACATATCATCTATACATATTTTTATGTATATACGTATCATTAACTTTGCATTTGGAATCCTTGTGGCCGCTGCTAAACGCGATTTATGAACGAGACCATCAAACGCGGCGATTTGGGGGAGCGCCACACGCACGCCAAATAAGGCAGCGTTGCCGGTACCCACCATTCGCCGCTGCAACCTGCCAGAGGACTCAAATTTGAACATCGACCTCCACTCCTCTTACCCTTCCATTTTTGTTCCTTCTGACCTATTGGCAATGGTTACCATTAAGCTATGTCTGTTCACGCATGCCTATGCTCAGGCTACTATTCGTGATCTTTCCCAGTGCGTTCTGACATACTCAACTCAGCGCCCACGCGCGGCGCCAAGTTGTGCTGAGTATGAATCATGATCCACACCCAGGACAGAAACAGTTGACCGAGCCACATGGTCTTGATCGAGAAGACTTTGTCTAGCAATTGGGTCTTAATTTGAATGCGTTGGTCAGGCTCTCGGCCACACCAAGGGATGCCCGATGTTGCGCGGCACTAGGCTTCAATGATGGCCGGTTTGGTTCCACAAGGGTTTTCCTGTCTAGAAACGCTTAAAAGGCGCAGCGAGTCAAAAGTTAAGCACCCCGCACCACAACGTCGCATCCTTGTTGAACGCACACACCGATAACACTACTGCCATGTCCGCTCATCTTCCCTCCACCGAGTCGTCCTTCCAAATCATCAGGCGCACTGTCGAGCTTCCCGTAAGCTTCGAATCATTTACCCAGAAATTCGAAAGCACTCTGGGCCGCTACAGTCCCCAAATGCTCTATGCCACAACCACGGAAGAGGAGATGAAAAAGGCTGTAGCGGACACAGTTGGCTCGCAGCCATTTGGCATCTTCGCCGTCCAGGACCACGGGCGGCTGCTGGGTCTCGCAGGACGACCCTCCAAGGCGAAGCAGTACGTCATTGGGGATCCCCGTCTGGCGGTGCAAATGACAGCGCACGAGATCCGGGCGGCGCTTCATGCACCAGTGACGATGCTCGTCTACGAAGTGGATGGTGTCGCGAAGGTTGATTACTTCACCGCGCAGTCTATATTTGGGCAGTTTGGCAATGCGCAGGTCGACAAGGTGGCGAAGGAGATCGATGAGAAGCGCGTTCGCCTGATAGAGAACCTGGTCGCAGAGATCTCGGGGGCATCAGCTGCTTGAATAACTGCCAGATGATATGTGTACTGTGAGCGCTTCAACGATGCTCTTTTGTGACGAATAGTACTGAAATATACCGTTTACAGCCTGTATAACCAGTGGCTGACTGCCTGTATTTCTTTAGCATTCTCATATATGACCTATTGATACTAAATCCTTCTCGATCAATATAAGTCTTCAAAGTTTCAATGTGTTTGGCCTAATCATTTTAGGAACCAAAAGTTAACTTCTGCGTACTCTATCTGACGTATCTGATCGTATGGAAAGCAAGTTCAATGGAAGATGTCTGTACCAGCTAGATCTTATCTGATCTCGTTGCCGCCTTTGGATCTGTATTGTCCGTCGCACACTTTGTCTGCTTTGAGAACATATACTGGGACCTCTCTGATTCTAGTAGCAGCTAGTAGCAGTAGCAGTAACCTTTCCTGAGCCGCCAGCGAAGAACTGCGCGTGTTACAAGAGTTAACATGGCCTTCAGCTTTACGAGCAAAAATGAGATGATATTCAGCCTAGACTCAGGGTTTCGCAATACGGTACACTCAACCTAGCAAACTACTAGTACACTGAAACAACGAAAAATGCGGACAGCATGGCCATGCCGCACGTTGATACTGACAATTCCGGTATCCATTTGATACTTAGGCTTTAGGTTTGATCACGTATTTCTCATACCAAGTCCTTTCCCCTTCGAGCGCCGTGATCTTGTTCTTTGCACTGTTGATGTGATGCCCCTCATCCGGGAATACGATGGAGTCAGCGATATGACCAGCATCTGTCACCGCCTTTTTTATTTTCGCTGACTGTTCAGGGGGCACGACCTCGTCCAACGCCCCGGAAATAAGCTGCGTTGCATGGGTAAAATTCAGCACATCTGTTAATTTTACCAACTCCAAAGAATGAGACGTACCAAAAGGGGAGCAGTGATAAACTTCGCATTGAATATAGGGGACCGATCCTCGTCGTAGACCTTGGGTATTTCTTCATACGACCCGCCGAGCAGCTTGTTCATGTACTTCAATTCGAACTTGTGCGTGAGTTTCGCCAGTAGAGCCAAGTCTGCGACCCCGGAGTACGACGTAGAAGCCTTATAAAATGTGTTGTTCGGTCCAAAAGAAATCGCAGCGAGTGAGGTGTATCCGCCCGAGCTCGCCCCACGAATCGTGACACGAGCGGTGTCAATGTCGTTCGCCAAGGACTGCGCTGCGAAGAAGCAGTCGGATACATCCTTGATGCCCCATTGCGTCGCCAGAAGTGCTCTCGAAGGAAGTCAGTAAGATGCAAATATAAGGCACACGGAGCAACATACATGTATTCACGGCCGTAGCCAGAGCTGCCACCGTAGTTAACGTCAAGCCACGCCCAGCCGCGGCTTGTGTAATATTGTTTGACCCAGTCCAGTGTGGGAACGCAGAGCGACGTAGGACCTGATCATAAATATGTCAATTACTGTCCTCGGAAGCCGCAAGTCCGATAACTTGGTAACAAATTACACACCTCCGTGAACGTTGATGATACAGGGCGGTTTCTCCCCTGGAATACTCGAGCCCGAGTAATCCGGGTTGACAGGTTTGTAAAGGAGGGCGTAAAGGGGAATTTCGGGGGAGATATGGAACGTCTCAGCTATCGGGAGGGAGACGATCCCTGGTGGGAATTTGTCCGTCAAAGACTCGCCCTCCGTCTTGAGTACAGTATAGGTCGGAGTCGGCGCCACCGACCCCGAACCGCCAGAGAGGATGCACTGGATGATACCGCCAACCTCGGCGCTTTGTTCTGACTGGAAGATGAATTGTGGCTGGCCGGGCTTGTTCGCGCGCACGGCTGCAACACTCGCGAACGGGCTTTCGATTTCAAGAGCCTGCGGCTGCTCAGCGCCGTAGTCGATATAGTACAGAACATTTGCGCCCGCTCGGAACGCAGTGAAAAGCCCCAAGGTCGTGTCGCGAACGACGGCGTAGGGCGAGTAGCCGAGAGGCCACGCAGGTGGGGCAAAGTCCTCGTCGATGGGTGTAGAGAGGATGGCCTGGGCCTTGCCGGTGATGGTGGAGTACTTCCAGGGGTTGATGAAGCCAGATGAATCATTTGTGAAGATGAGGGTGACGGCGTCCGCCCAGACAGGGTACGCGACGCTGATGTTAAGCTTCTCGCCAGAGACAAGCTTTGGGTTCACGACCGTGAGACTATCGGCGGAATACTCGACATCAGCGACCCAGAGTTCGCTGCCTTCCCAGGGCATGTCAGGGAAATACCATTGGAGCCAAGCAAGCTTGGTTCCGTCGGTATTGAAACACGGGCAGCTGTAAAAGTCAGGAAGCCCGGGGAGGCCTTTGACCTGCGTGGGCTGTCTTGTGGGCCTAGTTGTGTTGATCACGTAAAGAGTGTTGATAACGTTCTGGGGATCGTCGCCGTTAGGATCATTGGCATGATCCTCGAGGATTGCCACGATGCGAGACTGATCCTGAGGAGACACAGCAAAGTTGGCAAAGCGGTGGTACTTTTTGGTATCCTCTAGTTTGGATACTGTAAGCTGACGTATTCGATTATTGGCCGATAACTCACTCACCGGGGGTTATAGCCTGGGGTGTGCCACCTTCTTTGACGGAGTAGACTCGATTATCGGTATTGTTAGAGAAGTACGCAGTTTTGTCATACACAATCGCTGCAGCACCTCCATAGTCGTGCACCTGCGTTTGGACATCCCACTTATCGTCGGATACGACGTCCTTATTGTTGGTGGTATTGACGAGCGCGCAACGGCCACTAGGCCGGGCTTCGATTCGGTAGTTGACTAAGGAGACAGGGTCGAGGAGCACATCGGTGAAGGTGACTGACTAGAAGTAGACGGTAGTGATGATGGCAGTGTTAGTGCTCGCGCTAATCACAAGATCGTAAATACATACGTCGCCCATGATAATCTTGGCCGTTATGGGAGACTCCCAGGTGCCATAGGGGGCGGTTTTTCCTGGCATCGTTACTGATATGATGTGATTCGTGAGGTTGTAACTGTCGGAGGGGGTGGTTTGAGATCTTATCACGTCCAGCGTTGGGGTATATATATTAGAATGGAAAATGGCGACTGACCTATTAGGTAGATTTGGCCGTGTTAATTTTACACGCTGGCGCGCACGTTCAAGGCCATATTTTTGGAAGTTGACAAGCCTCGTTGAGGTGGTCTGCTCACTTTGACAGCAGGAGCGAATAGAAGCCAGATGACTCGGAATCCAATTGAACGGTGGAGAAGGCGGTGATTACGATCAATCACGAGCTACAGCACGTCGATTGATTCCACCTCTTCAATAGAATCTTCGCGGAGAGAAGGATACTTTCCAGACAGAAGGGCGGTGGAATTGGATGACCGACTACTCATCAGGGATCTCGTATAATGCGGCTCTAGATTGTTATTGAAAGCCGGACAGTCGTTAAGTCAAGGGAGGGGGTCCATCCTGCTTAGTATCTTTATGGAAAGGGGCAATGGTGCGGGGAGTTGCCAGCAATTGACAGACAGGAGGAGGGGAGGAAGAGAGGAGTACGACTTGATTCAGGGGAACGACTCGGATATCTCCTGGATTTTAGGCTCCGTCCGCTTGCAGCAGGTCCATGCCAAATAGCCGGAAACTCCAACAAAGGCAACGCACGATGCTTTCGGAGAGGACAGATACAAACTGGAGTGATGCGCGGGGGAGCCTGTGGTACAAGAGTGTAGGATTCCCATTAGTGACCAGCAGAATAGGCCAAGATCAAAGTTCCGTTTTGTCCCAGTGCCTTGTGACTCACGAGGCCGAGAAGCGCCAAGGGAGGGGCATGTATGCATTGGTGAAGGTGATTAAGTAGGCAGCCTGCACTAGGGATAGGTATGGCGCGGGTCACTTTCGCCTCAGAGCTTCGCGCTTGTGACAAAATATCATCCTCAGGGGAAAATACAGGTGGACACGGCTGGTACGCCCTGTAAGGTCTTGCTCGACGCTGGCCACAATTTTGAAGTACTGTGTATCTGGCCCGGGGAGCACCTCTAAAACGAGGTGCTGAGCGAATGAGGGGAATCATACCACAAACAAGTGGTAGGTGGGATGGTGAGCACGCAAGCGAGGGCCCACATTGCGGAGCAGAAGAATAGCACCGTGATCATATATTCTTCCCAGCCTTTTTGCTCTCACTACTACGACTACCTGCAATTCTTCATAACCCTGTCTTCGCACATCTGAAATCGCACAAGCAAAGGAGAGGCTTACCCTGGCTGGGATGACTGACTCTGAGACTGAGGCTCCATTTTGGCTCCATTCCCCCAATCAAATAACTTTGGCGCACCGCAACTGAAAGCACTTAGCAGACCTCGAGGGTACACCAGAAGCAAAATATTTCAAGGAATTGGAACATCTTTTATGGCTTACAATAGATCTCCGAGTGCGACCGAACCTGCATATGCTGGCATTGTCATGCGGCCACGTACACAAGACAAGGCTGATTCTTCCCCCGAACTGATGCTAAAGTTAACACATCGGACGCCGATGTGTCAGATCGAGGGTACCTGACGGTGTTATGCCACGGATCTCGAGGGAGCGCTGGGAAATCTTCCGGGAGAGTCGATGGAAAGATAGGGAAACGGAAAGCCCACCAAGGAAGCTTCAGGAACAGCAACTTGCCAAGACATGTCTATTGACGAGTGTGCGAGTCGAGGTGTGCGATTTGGAGGGTCCTATCATCGGACTGCATATGCTAACGGATAGATTAGACGTCGCAAGCCTACGTGAACACCACTATTCCAGCATCTCTGCCTAATTACGTCTCGCCTGACTTCGAACTCTCCGCCTTGACTCCTTGAGGAGACCCTCGCCCCCCGATTACTCCGTTGATCTTATCTCTCGGGTTGTGCTCGCTTCCGAGTCTTTCAATTGAGCATGCACCCATGATCCACACCACCCTTCACGCTTACCACATTCCCGAAACTCGATTACCTGTGTTCGTTAATCCCCGCTGTACATTGTGCGAGCTGATATGATACAGTGGAGCCCCAGTACGAATAGGCAATCAAATTATAGTGCAAAGAATCGAAGACCTATGTCATTCCACCCATAGCAGGCGCGTCCACCTGATATGTGCGATCACGAGTGCTGTCTTATGGCTGTCTTCCTCCCAATTCCTGTATGGACCTGTAAGGTACTCGCGCACAGCACCTCTATCAAACATGCGCCACGAGCTGTCGCTATCTGCGATGCATTCATTGGACACCCAGCGCTCAGAAGTCAATGTCTAATCCAAACAGGACCCTCGTAAAAGTCGAACTAAATCTGTCTCAGACATTCAAATGTTATCGTAGGTGGGACGAACGTGCTCTAGATCTTCCAGCAGCCACTGTTCGCCTCCGCTATCTTCTCATCAGAAGCATATAATCCATGTCGACGCCGGAACTCCGTCGAAGAGTGGAGTGTAAGGGCCAGGAGACACCACCGCCGATATGCTCGAGACTAGGCTCCCCTCAGATCGTATAAAGACCCTGTGGGGAAGCCGAAAGACACCAACCCAACTTCAACGATCATATTCAGCTTTGTTTACAAGCTATACTCTTGCTCACATCTCTCGTACGGTATCATATGACTATTCTCTAGCATCTTGGGCTGATATGTGTTCTTATCTCTTCCAGTAAATCATGGCTCCGACGATACGTCCCTCCGTGAAAGCCTTTCGAAACTTTGGTTGGCTCCCCGCCAACCAGAAAGTCTACGATGAATTCATGAATGACTTGACCGAGAGGGTCTGCAAGCGCACTTTCGCGGACTCGGAACTTCTACCGCCTATCGTGGACTTCAAGAGGTTCATCGAGACTCATGCTACGGTCTATGAAGAATTCGTCCGCATGTTCCAGGGCATAACCGAATCCGTACGTACATTCTGCTCGTGATCACCTTAAAACCAGTCGCTCATTCGAGTTTATTTCGTAGCCTAAAAACCACACCGAATTGTTGAACATGTTCAACGATATATTCCGCAAAGCGCCATACTACGGCGATCTGGGCCCTCCTATGTACATGATCATGGCTCGGATCATGAACACACAGGGCGGCTTCTCCGCATTCACGAAGGACAACTTAAACCATCATTTCAAAAAGCTATTCGAAACTTGGGCGACATTCCTTTCCTCCAAAGACTCTCGCTACGTGCTTGTTGATGGCGAGTTCGTCATCGATGAGAAAAAGTACTATGGATGGTTCAGTCCCAACGCCAAGACAGCCTTGATGCAGCAATTTGCTGCAGGGCGTCTCTTCGAGCAGGTCTTCATCTGTGATGTGAATGCTGACTACTACGGATACACGTCCTACGACGACTTCTTCAATCGGAGGTTCAAGGAAGTTGAGGTCGATCGTCCCATATCCGGCGGGGTTGCCAATTTAAACATTGTCGGCTCCCCTTGCGAAGCAATGTTCTATCATCGTCAGGAAAACGTCCAGATGTCGGATGATCTGTTCATCAAGGACGAAGCATACTCCCTTATCCATTTGCTCACCACCGATCCCCGGGCGGAGCAGTTCAAGGGCGGTAGCGTCCTGCAAGGATTCCTCAATACCACCGGCTATCACCGCTGGCACGCGCCCGTGACCGGCACAATCGTGAAGATTATCGACGTCCCAGGGACCTACTTCGCTCAATCTCCTAATACCATTGGGGAATCCATTCCCCCTCCCGACGACGACCAAAACCTACCTCCATATCTGAAGTCACTCAGATATTTCTCCAACGTCGCCGCTCGTCAGATCATGTTTATCGAAGCCGACAACCCCGATATCGGGCTCATCTTCTTCATCTCCATCGGCATGACAGAGATTTCGACTTGCCATGCCACCGTCTACGACGGCCAGCACGTGGAACGAGGAGACGAGACGGGAATGTTCCACTTCGGTGGCTCCTCTTTTGCGATTGGCTTCCGGGCGGATTCGAAGGTCAAGATCGATGGCAAGTTCCCCGAGGTTCCACCCGCCGGTCATATGATTCCCATCCATATCAACGAGGCTATTGCTGCTGTAAACGTGTGAACTGCCACAAGGTTAGCCTTCCTCATCTTTCGACGTTGAAACAGCAGTTCACTAACATTAATTTAGCGGATACTCCATTTTGTTTGACAGAAAGAGATGTGAAGCGGTCCCTGTTGTACTTTTAACTTGATGTGCACGTTTTATGAATCTCTCAGATGTACCAATACTGAAACGAATGTACTCACTACCCATTGTTGATTTCAATCTACAAGCGCGGACAATATTAACTGTATAATTTGAACTTGAACTTGAACTGGTGCCCACCGGCATTTACCGAACGCGGGAGATCGTTACCATCAATCGTCAGAGTTTCATCTCTTACACTCTTGCTCATCTTCGTCAAAGTTCCGCCGACTCCCTCTAGTCTTCACGCTCTATCATCAGACTGACATCCAATGTCATGCCCTTACGGCTAATATGATTCTAGTCATTCCTTACAGCTCACAGAAAATCTCGAGCAGCGATGCATATCAACCCATGCAGTTATTTCGGTTGTATCATTGCTGCGAGCCGATGCTTTCGTTATCTGGTTGTCTCTGGAAGGAGGCACATGACATTATGCATAGTCCACGCCGGTATCTCGCCCGCAGCACGCTTTTGATACGTCCTGGAGTCTTGATTATGAATCGCGTTGGCCTCTCGAGTATCACAGGAGTCAGCACATGGATTTGCTGATACGATGCTGTGTTCGGATTGAATCGACTCTCAGTGCGCTTCTGTGGGCTCAATTCAAGCTCAATGTTAATGCTATTGTACAGGTCCTGCACACGGAGACCGATTTCCTGCCGAGGATTAATGACGATCCACGGCCAGGCCAGGAGATGGTGTGGAAGTCGATGCGGCACATGATCTCAATTAGCAATGATTTGCTTTGAAATAGGATTACAGAGCATTGGTCAAGCTATGTTTCGACTATTATGGTTTTGTTTCCAAAAGAGATACTCTAGAAACGCATAAAAACTCGGCAAGCCAAAAGTCCACATCCCTTACCACCGCATTGCACCCTTGGTCGAACGCCTACACAGATACCACAACTACCATGCCATATCACATTTCCTCCACGGAATCGTCCTTCCAATTCATCAGGCGTACCATCGAGCTTCCCGTAAGCTTCGAGTTCTTCACCCAAAAATTCGAAAGTACCCTGGGTCGCTTCAGTACTCTTGCGCTCGATGCGGCGACCACGGAAGAGGAGATGAAGAAGGTTGTTGCTGATGCAGTCGGCTCGCAGAAATTCGGG
>JACXVL010000852.1:0-15667 GCA_014898675.1 Athelia sp. TMB | reverse complement strand
CAAATGGAATAACTGCGACAGCGTGTGCTCATATCAAGAGCTGGACCAATGGCAATAATCCCTGCTATCTAATGCCCATGCGGAAGCGTCAAGTGACCAAGATACGACGCGAGTATGATGCAGAGTATCTCCTTGATTGATCCATGATCCCCAAGGTATATCCGAGGTATCTAATCTAATGATCAATAGATCTGATGGTGGACTAGTATGTGAACTGTACAGGTTCCCGGTTGAAGTATGTAACTGAGACTGTGATGAGAATACGTCTACGCTGTATGCGATAGAGTGTGATATAAAATAGTGTAAAATATAAGGAAAATGGAAATTTGTGACACACATACATTTCGGATTCGGATGAGGAAAAGGAGCCTGAGGAAGATAAGCATGCAGGAGAGAAGCGCAAGGCGGCAGGTGACGTCGTTGATGATGATTCAGATGGAAGTGATGAGGGAGAAGTTGGGGTTGACAAAGTGAGAGCTTTTGAGGCCATGGAAACAGCTGAGAAGCTGTGGCAGAGTATTTTTGCGAAGGTAAGCACACAGATTTGATCTCAGTTGGATTTTTTATTACATATTTACCACAGAAAGTGCTTGCTAATGCTGGGGTTGGATTACGCAGCAAGCCCACATACACAGGTGCTGGCCAGAGCAGTTGATATGCAAAAGCGGTGGCACTCCGAAAAGCTGCAGTTGGAACAGCCAAACTCACCAGCTTCTTCTCGCCTAGGGATCCAAGTCCACCCACCCGGGCTCCATCCCGCGTCAGCCCTGATATCGTCGAAATCAGTGCCGACGTGTTCTGCGATCATGAGGCCAGTGAATAGGAGGATGTACCCGACATACCCAAGCCACACAGCGAATCCCGCGCCAGCACTGTCACGCCAGGTGAGCCACATGTCGAGCCCCGCACCAGCAACGTCACGCCCATATCAGACGAAACCGCGGCAGTCGATGGACTGTCGTCAGCTGGCGAAACACCTAATGATAATTCAATGCCCACTGCGGCCAGCCTGCTTGATCCAACTGCTGACGATGAATACGAACCTCTGCAGGTCCTGATCGGGGTTGTTCTTGCTGATCTGCTGAAAGACGCGAAAAGGCATAAGTCATTTGGTGCACTATTCAAGCTGAATGTCGTGCGGAATTACTTGGAGCTGATGGAGCGCAACAAACGCAACCCGAAAATCAAAAACCCAGCCACACGATCGAGTCTTGCTGTGGCCAAATCGGTGGGCAAAGGACCATACTTTGTGAAGCTTATCCGCCGGCTTGTTTGCTATATCACTCAATTCCGCACCCTCCCGCCATCGCACACCGGCAAACATCAAGCCCACCTGTCTCTACTGAACAATGAACGCATTTATCAAGCAGTGTGTCGCTTTTTGACTGTGCAAGAAGCTGGAGCGGTATGGTTTGATTAGTATTAATCTGTGTATCAAAAGCTCAGTTCTCATCACCAGATCACTCCCCTGAAACTGCAGCAGCAAGTCAATTGCACCATTATACCTGCACTAGGGCTGGATCTCGGAAAACCGACCATCTCAGAGAACTGTGCAAGGAGGTGGTTGATAAAGCTCAGGTACGAAAGCACCACAGTGAAGAAGGGAATATATTTCAACGGCCACAAGTGCCCCGATGTCACCGCATATCGCCAGCAGTTTCTTGCCAAAGTGGCTGAAAACGAACATCTTCGCGCCGAGTTCGATGACGAAACTCTCGAGATGATCCTGCCTACCTTGCGGGATGGCGAGAAAAGACACATCCCGATTCACCATGATGAAAGCATTTTCAGATCAAACGAATTACAGCAGCGAGTTTGGGTGAAGGATGGGAAAATGCCACTGCGGAAAAAGGGCCAGGGAAAGGCAATCCATGTGTCTGATTTCATTACCAAAGACCTGGGCTGTTTGGTCTTATCCGAGCAACAGGTGCCATTCATTCAGTCTCGCCTTTAATTAATTTTCAATTCATCCAATGTAAATTGCCTGTTAGATCACTGAAGATGACCAATTACCCGCTGAACACCGTTTAAAACGCCATGATGCACGCGAGATTATGTATCCCAGCAAAAATGCGGATGGCCGGTGGAACTGTGATTTGCTCATTGAACAAGTATGTAATTTTAAATCTATATCTAAATTAACCACTAGAATTCCCCAGGTAATGGAGACCATTCCGATTTTTGAGAGACTGCACCCCAATTGCGTGGCGGAGTTCTTCTTTCACCAGTCGTTGGCACACGGCGCCTTTGCAAAAAATGCTCTCAATGCCAAGGAAATGAATGTGGGACCCGGGGGAAAGCAACGTGAGATGCATCCGACAAGAATTCCAGATGATAGCCCCAATCCGGCTCTTCGAGGCCATGAGCAATCAATGTGCTTCCCCAAAATCGACGATCCCAGCCACCCGTATGCAAAATACAGTGAGCAACCAAAGGGAATGTGTGTTGTGCTTGAGGAGCGAGGTCTTTGGGACATTTTGGTCGCAAAAAATGGGGGCAGGGCTCCCAAAGGCAACTGCCCGCAGTGTAAGCTCTCGCAAAAGGCTTGAGATGCCCAAATGCGAACCGCCGTGGCGCAAACTTTGTTCGACGACATCGAGGACAAGGACTGAGCACCCGCGAATATTCCGGCCACTTCTGAGTCTAGCTAGTGCTGTATGCGGAAGGTTATTGCCCTTCAAGCTGATTTTCTGTCGGAGATCCCACGTTTGCAAGAGGTAATTGAACAAGCAGGTCATAAATGTTATTTTCTGCCTAAGTTCCACTGTGAACTGAACCCAATCAAGATGTATTAGGGTTGGGTAAAGATACATGAGTGTTTTATTTATTCAGTTTATATAACATTGTCCTTATGACCTCCTCAGGCTTACGAGCACTCGCAGATGGCACCTTTCCCACAGCAAAGAGGTTGGTGCCGGAGCTGCTTGATGCATGCCCTGTAAAGGTCATCAGAGCATTTTATCGTAAAACGTGGCACTATATGGATGCCTACAGGTCAGTATTTCACTGTTACATGTCTATTTGACTACAGAGTGACAGTAAGAGCAGGAAAGGGCTCAATGGCAAGCAAACTGAGGCCATCAGCAAAATATGAAATCGCTTAGAGACAGCTTGCGCGGCTTAACGCTGGCTTGGCCAATACATACCGTGAGAATCAGCTTGGGGATGACTTTTAGTGCATTTTTGGCACTAAAAGACAACTTTAAGTCCCCCACAAGCTCCCACAAGGTATGTTTGTCACAAGCACCGAATAAGCTAATTCATATTTTCCTGATGAGTATGCTGTGAAGAAATATAGGTCTCATCGCAGAATTGGGGCTTCCATCATGATGGATTCATATATTCTTAGCAATCAAATGTAGTTATATGTTTCTACCAGGCGAAATCTGCTCTAATGGATGTTTGCGAGTTGCTGTGAACACGAGTGACGAGGAGAACATACCAAATAAGGTAAGTGGCGGTGCATTGGCGTGAGAATTCCAAATTTCGCAGGTACAATTTTCTAGATTCTCAAGGCTGGGCTTGGCAAAAAGGGCGGGTTGGATTTGCCGGGGCAGGTTTGATCTTCCCGGGTTCCGACTAACCCTGGCACATGGCAGCAAACCCGTCTGCGGGGCCCGGGGCCTATCCGAGTCTGAGTCAATGTAGATCAATCAATCTTGTTTTCGGTGCATCCTGTGTCTCTAATTCTACTCTCTCTTCGCTGCTATGGTTCGGAACAAGCTGCAAGATACCCCCAGCTTCCTCTTGTCAACTAAAAAAAAAAAGAGCAGCTGCTCTTACAGCAGCTTGTGCTGCTGCAATTATTGCCCAGAATTATCTACTATCCCACTACGACAAGACTCCAAAGAACACCTCGAAGCTTTCGGGGCAGGCATGGTTGGATGAGCTGTTGGCAGGTCATAGGAATAGGTTCTACAGTGCCATGGGGATGCACAAACATGTATTTCGAGCTCTCCTCAAGGAGCTTATCTCACTTGGGCTTCACGATACACGCTGGGTCTCGGCGGAAGAGCAACTTGTGATATTTCTGCACCTTGCCGTCACAGGAAATGCTCAGCGGCATTTGGAGGAGTGTTTCCAATGCAGTCCCGACACTCTATCAAAGTATTTTTTGGCCTTATTCTTGAAACCAGAATTAACTGATTGCATCATAGAGCCATTCACCGTGTCCTCAATCTCCTTGTCTCGACTGAATTCTACGCTAAATATATCAAACTTCCCGATGCCACCACTCCTCTCACACCCGAGATTGAGAACGATACAAAGCTTTACCCCTTCTTCAAGGACTGCATCGGGTCAATTGACGGCACTCACCTCGATGCTTTTATTCCCGATGAGGACGTTGCACGTTATTGTAATCGGAAGGGTCGATTATCTCAAAATGTACTTGCTGCTTGCTCACAGGACATGCACTTCACATATATTCTCAGTGGATGGGAGGGAAGTGCTGGTGATGGCCACATCTACAATGATGCACGTTCCAAAGATCTTGCTGTGCCCCCCAGCAAGTATTTTCTTGCGGATGCAGGTTTTTCATCCTGTGATACCCTCTTGGTGCCATACCGTGGCGAGCGTTATCATTTGCGTGAACAAGGGAAGGCCGGGCTGCGGTGAGTTGTTAAACATATTTTACATCACACATGAACTTATGCACCACATGATTTAAGGCCACGCAATTATCGAGAGCTTTTCAATCTCCGCCATGCCACAGCACGGAATGTCGTGGAGTGTATCTTTGGTTGCGTAAAACGGCGATTCCGATTGCTTGTTGTGGCACCGGAATATGACCTGGCAACCCAAGCGAAAATGGTCCCTGCCATTTGTGCACTGCACAATTTCATTCGCGTCCATGACCAGGATGATCTCCCAATTTTCGAGCCCTCACAGCAACAAACTGCTCCGCGCACCTCAAACATTGCCGCCGAGAATGTGGAAGGCCTCGGAAATGGCTACATCACTAATGCAGAAAAGAGAAAGGCAGCTGCGGCCAGAGATTTAATTGCAAAGGAGATGTGGACTAGTTATCAAGAGTATTTGGAACAAAGAGGAAGAAACTAGAGTGTGTAATAATGGAAAGCTAGCGAAATATTATTCAGCCAATAGGAAAAGACCAAACCAGAAAGAATAATTCAAAATGAAGCAGGACTTAAGCCTCGCTAATCTCCTGTTGAATGTATCGAGTACGAACAGCCTTCTTTTTAATAGATGTGTAAGAATCAGCAATGGCAGTGTGGCGGGAGAAAAGATGAATGGCCCGAACTTGCTCATTCTCCGACAGATCATCATCCTCGTCGAGCAAAGTGATGGCAGCCTGTCTGCGCTGGGGAGACGTAGGGCCCACATTGGGAGCGAAGTTCTGGGCAAGTAAATCAATAGCCCCGGCAAGTGAGAACACTCCATCGACACCTGTAGCACCCGAGCGACAACGTTTTCCGGCACTAGCCGAGAGAGAAGGTGTCATGTCGAGTGCAGATCGTTTCTTGCTGGTACGGCGAGCAGGAGTTTTCTCAGCCTACACAAGTTTGAGCATCTTGTCTCAAATTACCAACCGCGGGACTTACTCTTCCGTCATCGTCTGATGAGTCATTGAGGGGCTCCGTGTTGTTACCTGAGTCTGTGGCACCACCCGTGGGAACAGCCTCCTCGTCAACAGTGTCGAAGATGATTGACACAGCCCGAGACACAGAAGATGCCCCGCCAGCCCGGAATACATTGCTGCCAGTGGCAACAACACCGTCAACGATGAGCTGAAGCTCATCATAGAGTGGAAACCCTTTTGTCTTGTAAGGGGTGGCATTCGGATGGGCCTGTGAGTAGTTTAGCAGGTGATCTCGATCCGGAATGTATGTACTACCTTGAGATATGTCTCCCATACATCCTCGGTAGCCGTGGTGATCTTCAGGCCATCATCCCAGCCGAAGCCGGACTGTTCTCTGATGGCCTTGACAATGCCGAAGTCCTTTTTGAGCTGCAAGAATCCGAGTCAGAATGCACATGAAAGGTCATAGAATAAGATACACGCACCTTTTTGAAGTGATCCCGACAAGAACTCTTACTTTTGATAGCTCCCCCACTCAGGATCTCACTGCCCCTCAGTGCGAGAGCACAGCTAGCCCACACCAGAGGCTTGAAGCCAGAATCCGCCTGGTGACCAGCATTGCGCTCTTTGACAAGGGTCTCGACCAGCAAGGCAGAGTCGGAAGACCTCCAGACGGCCTTGGTGCTAGTGCTGGGCCCTTTGTTTTGTTTCTTGTGACCCTTTTGAGCTGGGGCAGGCGCGATCAAAGCTGGGGCAGCTGAAAATGTGTTGTCACCCAAGCTGGGTGCTTCCGGAGGTTGATTTTCTTTGTTGCCAGTGTCACTGACAGCGGTGGTGACAGTGGCCATAGTACTAGGTATGAGGATTGATAGTAGTAGGATAATAGAATGTGTACAGGATGAACGAGATAAGCAGGAATGAACCGATATGCGACACGTGTCGCCAATGAAAACCGGGAGCAAACAAAACTTTTTACCAAGCGCAGTACAGGGGCGGGTTTGTTTTGGCAATCGACGCGGCAAACCTGCGAGTGTCGTTCCGACACGATTTTTGCAGGCAAACCCCGGGAAATCCAACCCGCCCGTTTTGCCGAGCCCAGCTCAAAGGATTAAAACTTCGTTCAGATAGATTGTTAGATACACCTAAAATATGATAGCTTCGATGATTTTGGAGCGATTTTGAAGTGATTGTGGAGGGAGGAAACAAATTTGTTCTGTGGCTGTGGCGGGGGTCGGTTTTGATCAGTAGACACTGTACACGTACTATACGCCATACGCTGGCATACGCCCGTATCGTATACGTGTTTTATCGTATGGTGCCCGTATCGTTATGGCCGTATCCGTAAAATGTCCGTACTCATACGGCCGTATTCGTATACATACGATGCGGAGCCCTACTCCGAGTCAGTGGCCTCGAGTGACGCATCTCGGGGCTTTTCCATGGCCTCGAGTTGGTCCTTCACTCGGGACATGATTGGCAAGCCAAATAAATTAATATGAGGCAGCAAATGTCTATTAATTCTACTCTCCGATGTAACTGTAAGACAGAATTCTGAAATTCTCAAAACTGACAGAGATCAAGACCATGTACTGATGGCACTGAGCTCAATTTTTCGAAATTGAAAAATCTGTCTTACAGTTACATCCAGCAGACTGTCTATGTCAAATAGCTGTACTCAAACTAATTTATTTCTGCCAGTTGATGCTGCAATCGTGCCCCGATAAATGCCTGTTTGCCGTGTCACGAACGTCAGTCGCGCAACTGTGGCGCAAAGCGTGGGAATCGATTCGGTCTCGCGGGCGATTGCCCACCACCATAAGAAGTGGATGGCGCATTGGCGGAGGGAGAGGCGCCTCGACCAGTGCGAATGGGTGTCTGGCTCCTACAGCAGAGCAGAACATCTCAGAGGTGCGTACTTCACTTCCGTCAGGGTCGCACCCACTCATCATGACGTGTTCCTAATCCAGATCCTATTGACTGATCATACATCGTAATACAAACTTCTCTTTCAACACCACAAGCCTACAACGACGCACCACCCTACTTCTGCGCCCACTTCTTCTCCAGCTCCAGCAGGCTATCAACCGTATCATCCAAGCTCTGCTCCCACCCGATAAACTTGTCCATCCCCAGCTTCTCCGCCGCCACCCTCGTGCTGATGGTCGCCTGCACGCGCTCGTCCGCCTTCGCCTTCGCAGATGGCTTGGCTAGGCGCGATTGGAGGGCGGGGTACTTGCGGCTCAGGTGCTCAACGGCCTGCAGCCAGGTGAAGGCGCCGCCGCACAGGGGGATGCGCGCGCCGGTGGCGGCGGGTCTGAGGGCGCGGACGTGCGCTTCGGCGACATCTGTGAAGGGAATAAGCATTGGTCTTTCGCCTGATGGAGGGAAAGGGGAGGGAAGAAACGCCACGTACCGCGCACGTCCACGAACAGCGGCACCCGGTCCTCCGGGACCTCCGTCAGCTCGCCCGAGAAGAGCTGGTAGATCATGCCCGCGCTCGTGTTAAGCGCCTTCGGGCTCGTCGCGGAGTCCTGCAGCGCGGGGCCGTAGATCATGGGCGGGTTCAGCGTGACGAGTTCGAGCCCGTGCTCCTTCGCGAAGTCCCACGCGGCGGTCTCGGCGAGCTTCTTCGACGCGGGGTACACCATGTCGGGCTGCGCGCCGGGGGCAGCGGCTTGCTCGTACGTGGATGGATTCCAGTCTGCGGCGAGATGAGAATGAGACGAGATGAAGATCAGGGATGGACACGGACCTTTCTCGGTGTACTCGTACGCGCGCCAGGGCCCGCCCTTGGACGCGTCGGTGATGGCAGCGAAGGAGGAGGTGATGACAACCTTCTTTACGCCCGCCTTGTGCGCAGCGCGGAGGACATTGAGCGTGCCATTGATCGCGGGCTTGAGGAGCTCCTCCTCGCCGTTGGTGATGGCGAAGGTGTACGGCGAGGCCGTGTGCAGGACATACGTCACGTCTAATTAGCAAAGGACAAGGGTAAGTCAGCGTGACGGTGCAGGATCGGGAGGGTGGATCGGACCTTTCAGCGCATCGGTGAGGTCGCTGGACGCGATGTCGGGGACGACGACGCTCTCGAAGTCGGTAGGGAACTTGGCCTGGAGAGCGCGACCGCTGGACGGGCTACGGATGGTGCCGCGAACGCGGTACCCGGCGGCGAGGGTGGCGGCGACGACGTGCTGGGCGAGGAAGCCCGTCGCGCCTGTGATGAGAACGAGATCTTTGGTTGAAGACATGGTGGTTGAGTTTGAGTTGTTTGAGAGGTGGTTGGGATATTTAAATCGTGATGCTGAGACTGCGTCATCTTATAAGATCTGTGCCCCCGGTTGATGTCAATATTCGCGTTCGGCCAACGCCTCGGCGACGCGGTCCTACGCGGTGTCCCTGCGCGCGGACTCATGCTGACCGAAACGGCCAACCCACATGTCCTCCGCGCGTGTGGTGCAAAGTTGAACCGGGACGCGACGATGACTAATACGCGATCCTGACCAAGCATCCACTGGTGGCCGTCATCGGGGACTTGGTGGCTGTCTTTGAGACGGCGCACTATTGGATATAAGTCTATGAGAGTCTTTGAAAGCACGGGGTGCTGGATGCAGCCCGAATGACCGCGGGAGCCGAGGATCTGTACTGTCTGTTTCTGTATCTCCCGCGCGTCATAACCCACTTCTTAATTGCAAATGCTTACAGATTGCTTACAGATGATCAGTATAATACAACTATCCGTCATACACGAAACCGAGATTTCATCGTATATCCAATGTGTATACAGTGTGTTACCCATCATATACCAATGTACATGTATTAAGTCAAGTGAATTTTATCAATTTCCACCACGGATGTACTTCAAAGCTGGAGATCCAATGTCACCTGTGCATCAGAATTATCAAGCGCTGTCTTTCCACGAAGAAATGCGGGACTGACCGAAGATGCGGCATCGTCCAGCATCTTTTGATATGCGGCCACTGACTCGCGTGCCGATTTTATCGTCCGAGGCGTCGGATTGCCGCTATATGTCGTTTGCCAGGAGCATGAAGTGCATTGGATCGCCTGTGACCCCGCTGAAGTATTTTCCATGGCCTTCTCGATTCCTTCCCCGTCAGGGAAGCGACCGGACTCCAGTAAAGCCAACACGGCAGTTTGAACAGCCGTAGAAGTAACAAACTTGAATGTCATGTGGTTGTAGCGGTTACAATTTTGACAAACTTGGGATACTGTAGCATCGGATCCCGGTGGCACGAACTTGGCAGCGGCCGCTCGTGCAGCTTTGATGCAAGCTTGATGATACTTCAGCAGTCGGAAGAAAGTATCAGCGGAGAGCAACTTCAGCTCAGGTCCGCTTTTCATGTCCAAGATCGGTTGCTCCAGAGTTGCCCTAGCAGCTGACTTCGCTTCCACCTCCAACTTGTGGCGACAAGCAATAGCGAAGCCGCGGACCTCGTTACCATGCAGGCATGGCGGAGCGATTAGCGCCTCCCTTACCCTCCTCTCCACTCTCTCGATGCCGTACTTGATAGCCGCATCCAGCAACATATCAACCTCCTCCAGCTTATCCAAAGCCGGTTGGTCGACCGCCCCCATCGGATAGCACATGGCCAGCAGCATCCGCAATATGTTCGCCGTCTCCAATACCGGCACCACTGGTAGTCTGTCCCTCGTCTCGCTGACATCACCCGCCGACTGGGGAAGCGAGAATAGGTCCTCAAAAAAGGGAGATCCAAATGAGAGGAAGAGCTTGAACACTCTAAAGTCGACGTTATCTGATGATCGCAGGATGACGTCTGCTCCTGCGTGGTCGAACGGCGCGCTGGCATCGGTGACGGGCGGGGTGTCCGCAATGGTAGCGATGTGCTCCTGGGTATTTGCCATGGTTCGTTCACGAGATTGTTGGATTTGATGATCGGTGTTGATGGTTCGTGGTTGGCGGAGAAGGGGGTTGGGTGTTCCTGCGATGCTTTTATGATCGTGCGCGCTTAGCGTCAGCATCTGGAATCTTCTTTGGTTGGGCGGTGGAAATACATTGGTATTAACGAAGATTCACGATTTGATAACCCATGAATATCACCATAATGTACAGTATGCACAGCGTTTGGTTTGACTAGGTAAATCATTGAGTCGTCGGCGGCTACAGCTGAATATCTAATTTTATCTGCAAAACGAGGTACATTAGCCATTAGATTTGCAAAAGATTGATAGAAGATATCACCGAAGAAATGGCAAGTTCCTGTTGGAGTATCAGGTGGTCCACAAAATCGCGGGTCAACTTAGCAGTCGGCCTTTGGACGTAGCTACACAAACGACATCTGACGGCACACCACCTGCCATCATCCAATAGCGTCTCTAACAAAGCTCTATCCACCGGGCTTACCCTGAGGGCTTTGTGAATGGTATCAGGCACTCGTACCCGGTGTGAAGCAAAGATACGAGCGTCGTCACACTGTAAGCAGGGCTGTTGGCGTGCGAGGTATACCAGCAGCCCCTGCCACTGCGAAGCATTGGTACTCATGGTAGAGTCGGCGACTTGCATAGCTGCGATGCAATCTTCGTGGTACTTGAGGAGGCGCAAGAGCTTAGCAGCCGACAAAAACTCCAGCTCAGGCCCAAAATCGACCTTGGGGATCGGCCCCGAGAGTGTGGCTCGTGCGGCCGCTCTGGATTCTTTATCCAATCCGTGCCGGCAGGCGATAGCAAAAACGCGGAGCGCGTTGGCCTTGAGGTGCTGCGGGCCTACCAACATCTCACGCGCTTTCTTTTCCGCTCTCTCGATGCTATACTTGATGGCCGCATCCAGCAGCATATCCACATCCTCCAGCTTTTCCAAAGCCGGCTGGTCCACTGCGTCCATCGGATAGCACATGACCAATAGCGTTCGCAGAATTTTCGCCGTCTCTGATACCTGGATAACCGGCACCCCATCTCTCGTGTCACCTCCATCACCTGCGGGCTGGGGAAGCGAGAACATGTCTTTGAAAAAAGGCGAGCCCATCGAGAGTAGCAGTTTGAAAACCTTGAAGTCGATGTTATCAGATGATCGTAAGATCACATCAGCATTATCATCATCGAAAGGCGGGTTGGCATAGGCGATAGGTGGTGTGTCTGTGACGGTCGCGATGGACTCCTGGGCGGGATCTGGCATGATCGTTGGTCGTTGGGTTGATTGGTTTCAAGGTGGATGGTGATGTTTGCCAGGTAAGTCAGAAACAGGAATTAGATGCGCTTATAATGCATTTATCAGGTCACGAGCGCCCAGAGCCAGTGTCTAGGCTCTTGAAGTTCTGTATTAGTTGGGTGGCCAAACGCATGACGCCTATGACGCAGGTGGTTCGGTTCCCCCAAATTCTCACCTATAACCACAGGTGGTAATTGAAGGGGATGAGAAAGCTTATAGCTAAGTATGCTCCTCGTCCAAAATGTCAATTCCAGAGCCAAAGATTCGGCCACCCCAAGCTAAGAGTTACAAATCCCGTTCAAATCGCTAGCACCTTCCGGTTAGAGGGAAGATGGAGTATCCATGCTGAAGCTTGCAGCAGCTTGAGCGACAATGAAAAAGCAGGGTAGAGTTGAAGGTGGTGGTAGAGCTTGTGCAGAGGAATGTGCCATCAGGTGGGAATTCCGCCGGGTCCATTTCGCGCTTGTGGCGGATGTGGCGCGTCCAAGCAGAACCACACAAGTACACACAAACGCGTCTCCAAATTCCTACCGTTCACTCCCACCATATCAAACCGCTTTCCCCAATCTATGACTAATTGCAGCATATGCCAAGATATCTTCAATTCACCAGTGTCTATACCATGCGGTAAGAGTGTCTACTCCCATTACGCATTCGAATATCAACGACCTGTCTTAGGTCATGTCTTTTGTGAAAAATGCTTGGGATCTCATATTCATGCCAGTGAAGACCCTATGCGCAGCCTGTGCCCAACGTGTCGCTCATCGTTTTCGATTGGTATACATGCTCTGTAGAGCATCGATGCTTGTGCTTATACATCTACCGCAGTCGCCCCTGATCCGCGTTTTGTACCTCAAATGTATCGCGAGTTTATCAAGCCCAGCATTCAACGCGTATATGTCACAATGCCCTCATACAGCTCTCTAATAACTGAAATTAGGCAAGCTCGAGAAAAACTAGAGGAGCTCGAACGCGATCACACAGAGCTCATAGTCAAATCCGAGCTAAGAGAGCAGGAGGCTAGAAGATATGCAGAGGGCGAGAAGAGGGCGAGGAAAGAAGTCAGTCGATTGAAGAAGCAGGTGGATATATTGCAGAGCCAGAGCAGGCTGGGTGAAATGATGTCGGAGGTCCTGCAGATGTGTGTCCCGATGCTCTGCACAACTCTTATGCGTCGAGGACTTTAGCGCTGACGTTTCTGAACAGAAAAGGGAAGCAGAATAACACTCCACAGGCTGAACCCCCGTCCCTCAAGCGTCCACTGAACGAGTCACCTACGAATACTACCGTCCCCCGACCGCATACAAAGCGTCCTCGTTTACCCGCCCCAGAGCTTCTTCCGTTTCCCGAGCTCACACTCGACGCCCTCAAACTCCAGTCCAGAGCTTTGCATGTCTCCAGCTTTGAACGAGCTATGCAAAATCGGCTAGAGTGTCCTCCAAGAGCTGATACCGCTGAACAGATGGTGTCCGCCTTGCTCCGGTGGCACAACGTCAAACCAGACGTGGTAGTTGCAGTTGAAGCTGAACGACAAAGCACGGCTGATATATCTGCAGAATCGTAAGCTTAGCCGAATTTTGGAACATCTGCGACTTTTTCGATTTCGCCCTTCTTCCGTCATAATTGATATCTTCAAATGCTCGGACTTCATCTGCCCGTGCCTCGCGTGCGCGGGATTCAGAGCCATGCGATATCGCCCGGCAAGATCTGGATGCGTGAACTCACCAATGGCTTATAAGAGAGAGTGAAGGAAGACGACCAAGTTATAACAATTGTTGCCACATTAACATGTGCTGCAAGGTGCAAACTATTGATGCCAGAGCCAAACAGTGCAGCATTGGCATGTCAACGTTTCAACTCTTACGACAATCATCGATGGCCAAAAATGATCTTAGCACAAAACCACAAATCGACCATGCTGGAACTCCATTCGATGGCCCGCTTGCCGATGTGATCTTACGCTCTTGCGACAGCGTTGATTTCCAATGCCACAATTTGCTCTTATCTATGGCATCGACATTCTTTGATAGAATGTTTTCCCTCCTTCAGCCACTACAGCAGGTGGCGACAATGCTAGGGTGCATAGAATGCAAATAATCCCGACGGCGGAGAACGCTTCCGTTCTGAGAATGCTGCTGACGCTCTCTCATCCCTCATCAATTCTTAATCCCCCTATCCTCGAGCTCGAAGATGTTGTGGACATCTTTCAGGTAGCACAAAAATACGACATGGAAGACATCGAAAAGTTCATTGCCAGAAACCTCATCTCCCCCTCGATTCTTGGATACAGAGCCAGCACGGGTGTTCTACATTGCGTGTTTTTTGCATCTGCAAACGGAGGCCAAGATCGCGGCCGCTGCCACACTGGCATTTGATATCGCAGAACTCCGTTATTCGACTGCATGACAGCTGACATCTGTTGAAGATCATCATCGTCTTATTGACTATCACCAACACTGCAGCAAAGCAGCTCGTGAGATTGCAGGCGATTGGAAGTGGCTCACAACCCGAAATGATGTCTGGTTCGGATGCCACATGCCAAACAATGTCGACGTCTGCCCGTTCGTCAATATTCCAGGCCTCGGGGGAGTTCGGTGGTGGTGGGACAACTAGTACGTTGTTCCCACCCAAAATGCATCGGAGAGGAGGCCAGCAGGGAAAACAGTAGTAAGTACGGTCTCAAGAATTACTGGATGCAGCTTTCAAAACAGCCCAATGATGCCCCAATCATGAAGATTGCTGTCTTGAAGACTTGAGAAGGTTTATCAATCTGTCTTCGAACGAGATCGGCAGAGCAGTCTCGAACTGTCTCGAAAGCATTCAACGAGCAGACTACTGGCACACCATTTGTGGCTGATGCTTTTTTTCGGGAATCCAATCTACATACAAATTAGACTCTCATGGGAGAGGAGATCTACGGAGGGATGAATAAATGTCCGACTACAGCTTGGATGTGGATTGGTGCAGCAAGAGCTCAAGCACTTAAGCACTTAAAGCCCTGAGGGGCAGATAAGCGCCAAAAATCCGAACTTTTCACGTGTTGGAAGTGCCGTAGATCTGCGAAGTTAAGATTACTGATTATCGATTAGCGCCAGAGACGTAACTTCGAGGCCACTGCTCCTTCACCCGCTTTTACCTGCAATCTGCGCTCAAAAAAATCCTCAAGCCTCATCGCACTCAATTGATGGTTGAATCTGTAGCCACTGATGTCCTACCCGTCACTGGTGCTGCCCCATTCGACGATGTTAGAGCCGATATCATATTGCGTTCATCCGATAACATTGATTTCCGATGCTACAAAGTCCTGCTTTCATTATCATCCACGTTCTTCGAGGGAATGTTTTCCCTTCCCCAACCAAAGGGCTCGGGCGGTGACGTGATGAAAGACGGGTTGCCCGTCATACCAGTGGCGGAGAAGGCAGCGGCCCTGGAGATAATTTTGAGATTGGGACATCCAACATCCATTCGCAACGCCCCCATCTTAAAGCTTGATGATATCAAGGGTACATTTGAAATCGCCAGAAAGTATGGCATGGAGGATGTAGAGCATATCATCCGCACTGCGCTTATATCGGAGTTGCATTTAGCGACAGAGCCCCTGCGGGTTTTTGCAATTGCAAATGCTTTGAGGCTCGAGATGGAGACACGAGTTGCTGCCGCCGCCGCATTTACACTGGCATTGGACCCAGATGAAGTGGAATACTTCTCAGAGATGGAGCTCATTACCGTCAGAGATCTTTTCTATCTGCACAAGTATCAGACTAGCTGTAAAAAGACGGCCCTCTGTTGAAGTTACGCGCTATCACATCATTATTATTCTATTATTGCTCTACAATGAGCAAACCCCTCATTTACTATGCATTGCTTTTATGGACTACCTAGCTGTTCTACTACGCCACAGTTATTCCTAACCATTGCATCTTAGTTACTCTAGTATTATACTACTA
>JACXVL010000851.1:0-15810 GCA_014898675.1 Athelia sp. TMB | reverse complement strand
TATCACAGACCCCACAATGAGGACCCTGCGCTATAATTAGCCAGCCAATCACACTTCAGCATTTTAGGGACGGACCCCAATCTAAGAATAGCCAGCCAATAGGGAAAAGGACCCCCGTTTTGGGGGTACGTACTATTAATATCAGCCAATAGGAAGGGTGCGGGAAGATTTGAGATCAGAGCTGCAGAATAGTATAAATAGAGGTAGATTTCAGAGAGACCGAGAGAGAACAGCAAGCAACGAAAGCTTCCGGCTCCCAGTCGATTCTTAGGTACCTAGCTCCCGAGTGTGCTAGTGCCTAGCTCACCTTCAGTTTAGTCTTAGGATTCTAGTTCCAGAGTGTCCTAGTGTCCTACAGTTAGTCCTCTGTACACATTTAATCTTTCTATACTCAGAACAAGTCTCTTTTTACCCATCCCTTTAACGAAACCTTTGACGAACCTCTGACCGTTCACTCAAATCGCTTTCGAAAGATTTGTGGGGAATCAAATACCTGCTTATTATAATCCTTCCGTCTGACTGCCTTAAGTTTTGAGCAACTGTCCGCGCCTGAGCTAAGAGCAAGGTCACTGAAGAGTCTAAGATAGACTCGCCTTGTTACGATCTTAGTATCTGGTAAGAAGTGTTCTAGCTAAAAAGTCATATCAGAGTTAGGTGGCCAATTTTGCACGTAACGAGATCCTGCATTTTCGAACCGACCAGGGAAGTCCGTCAGTACTTGTCTAGGCCGACAACTCTGGGGTTTATAGACCAGTAAACCGCCCTCACAGCGTGCTCTCGCAAAGGGTCATCGGGCACTGGCGTTTCCCATCTGGCTTTACTGCGACGATACCTCTGGTAACTTATCCAAGAAGTGGAATGAACATAACAGCATTCTATTCACTCCGGCAGGCCTCCCTCGCACAGAATCACAAAAGGAGTATAATATCCATTTTCTATCAACATCCAACATAGCGCCCCCTCTCGAAATGATGGAGGGATTTGTCAATCAGCTTGAGTATGTACTTCAGACCCGGCACGAGTATTGAGAGCTCACGGTGACCCCAGAACCTGCCAAAAAGAGGGCATCTGGGCCTGGGACTGTGCCGCAAATGCGCCAGTCCTCATCATCCCGATGGTGCTTGCGTTATTAGGAGACAACCCGATGCAGAGCGAATTTGCATGCCACATTGGCTTAAGAGGCAAACTTTTCTGCCGTGCATGCTGGGTTAAGGGTCCCGATGCCTTTGACGAGGCCCGCACCACGCAAGACACAGAGCAGCAGCACGGGTCAGACATGGCCAGAAATAGTAGCCATTCGGATGAGGGAAGCGAGGCTGAGTCAATGGCAGACAGTGAAGCATCTGATGGGGCAAGTGCTAGTAGCGACAACTCAGAGGGTGGAGCAGCTCGGGGTGCCCAAAAGAAGAGCCGAAAACAAAAAGCTGTTGAGACGATGTCACAGCTTTGTCAGGACCTGTGGATACCTTGGACGAATCAATAGGTTTGAGAGCGATAAGAGAGAGCAAACAATGGTTGAGTAGGACAGGTTATAGATTGACGAAAGAGGTCTGTGAGATGGAGAACATCGACACAGACCTAGGCAGTTTATATACACATGATAATAGTACACTAATTAGCTATGAATAAGCGGGGCCGCTGATGAATCGGCTGACTGAGCCAGATAAGAGTCACAAGACTTGGAACATGAACTTGACAATGTAACAGTGAATATCAACCCGTGTGGCTGTACTGGTTTATAGATGCGACGTGCGTCGAATCGTAGTTCGCGAAATAACGTCCAGCGACGATATGAGAGAACGAAGAGGAGGGTAAGGCGCTATCTCCGAGCTCTGAATCACTAGAGTCCAGCTCGCGTAACCGCTGAGCTATGGGACTCGTACGGAGGTAGGATTCCTGACTTCCGGGGGGCGTGAAGAGCGGGTGTCGGGAGCAGCGTAGTAGCGAGTAGAGCGAGTATACGAGCGATAGAGCTATTAGTAGCGGCGACGAGACACACACAGAAAGAAAGAAAATGAAATGAATAATGCAAGATGATGATAATGCTACCGCGGGGCGCGTGTTGAACGCTGCTCCCGGCTATAAACAACTACATCACACACGTCACATAGCCCCCCTATCGCGTAAGGGGAGAGCCATCGCGATATCCGTTATTTCAGGCATAAAAGTCCAATACGTGCAAGTCCCTCACTCGAGCTCCTTCCCAGGACGGGCCTCCTACTGCCATGATCTCTTCTCTCGCTTCCTTCCATGTGCGGTCGTCAATACGCAAAGCTTTCCTCACCATCCTCAACTCTGTACGCCAACCACTTTCCGTTCTGGATACCGGCGCGTTATTGTCCAACGTGGCCATGACTTTCATAAACCACCGTTCGCAGTACTCCGTCCATTCCAAGTCATATGGTAAGAAGCACTCGTTAAAGACGTGCTCCGGAGGGAAGAGATAATGAGGCTCGGTCTGAGGTCCCGACGTCTCTGAGTATCCCACTAAAACCATCTTGTCGTAGTCCGTGACTTCCTCCCTTTTCGTGCCTCTGTCAATGGAGGTGAACCCTGCGCCGTGAAGGGTGACTCCTGTAGACAGGCCTCGCGTAGCCTGCTCCACTAGGGCTGGCCCCCCAAAATAGTAAGCGAGACGCGCGAGTATTCCTCCTTGAAATAAGAATGCCGGCGCATTGGGTTTGGCTAGGACGCCTAGCGCCGAGGTTTTGTACGCCGCCACATAGTTGACGCCTATCTTGGTGTATTGAATCAAGTTTCCTATGTAGTTGGATTTGTAAAAGATGCCCGCCGCCGTGTCTCTGTACGAGCAAGAAGCCTTGGTCCTCATGAAACGATGCATGATCTCCATGGGCACTTCGAGTTGAAAGGGGATGAAGTAACTAAGTGCTCGGCTTAGCAGAATAGTTATCGGAACGTCGGGATCCTGTACCCTCCACGATCGTATGCGCCATTGAGCGTTCGGCGCTGGAAAGTGAATAACTGCCTCTTCCAAAAACTCCCGGTTCCATTCTCGACTGTTCGTAAAGTCAAAAGGATACGGTTGTTCTCCCGTCCTTGGTAGCAGGGATAATGCAGCGTCCCGACCTCTATGAGATGAGATGATTGAGGGCGGCACCGAGCTGGTTGATGAGTAACTCGTCGGTGATCGAGCTCCTGATTCACGTGAGGTCGCTCTAGTTGACGAGTCCTTGCTTCCTTCGGGGTTTCCCCGACGATACCCTAACGCGTCCTTCTGTAAGCGTCTGTCACTACCCGTAATGCGATTCATCAACGGGCTCGCCGAACGTTCGCGGTAGGCTCCTGAATGCCGCTGTCTGAGCACTACTTCCCTCGACCGTCCTCTAGGGGATACGCTGCCTGATCCTGAACCCGACCTCTCCGACTTCTGACCTATGCGAGAGAGAAGAGTCCGTGTAGTCTTGGGTACCTCCTGTTGCAGCAGCGGGGTTCCGTATCTGAACTTGAACCGTTCTCGCGTAAGGGATAGAGGCAGCAGCGGTGAGTCGTCCCCCATCCTTCCATCTTCCGATGTGACAAACCCCGGCCGAAGGCGATACCGGTGATATGTTTGTGAAGGCGGTGAAGAATCGGGTGAATCCGTCGAGGAGTACTGTAGCTCGTACGTGTCTAGCTCTCTTCTCAGCTCCACCTGTCGGAACGTCCAGCCTTCGAAGTCCTCCACGTAGAAAGTCCATCCGATTAGGTCGTCATACGGAGTACGTCCTTCCTGACTCTCCGTTGGGTCTGCGTCCCACTCCTGTGTCCATTCGTCCACCGCTCGTTGCTCTCCTTCCAGCCCTTGCTGCATTCTTGCTGGCTCCACTCCTAGTTGCAATTCGTCCAGGGCGTTCAACACTTCTGGACTCCATTCGCGGAATCTGTTCGTCGCGGCCAACACCGGGTCCCAACTATAGTGCACCGGAACACCCAGCTGACACCACGAAGGTAGACTGTGCGTGAGCGCGTGCATCCCTAGATCCAGCAAGTATCCCGTCTTAGGGGCCTTCTCCCACGTTTTCCATGCGGCAGGAACAGCGTGGTTGCGATACCAGTTCTTCAGTATCGCATCCTCTCCTAACGACAAATGGATCCAACAATAGAATGCTATGAGGTCCAGATAGTGCATCCGGATAGTAGATAAAGCTCGTAGAGCTTCCTCCTCTGAGGGGTGTAGCGCTATGAGCGGTACCAAGTCGAGATACTCCGGAATTGGAATGTCGTCGCTTGCCAAGTCCAGTAGAGTGATCATAGAATCCAAATGCCTTCTCAGCTCCATCACGTCATCCCTACGCCGACCCGCTATTCTCGCCTTGATCGTAACTCCGCGTCCTACTCGTACTAGATGTTGCGGATCGGTGGTCCACTTGAAATGCGTGAGAGTCCCTTGCGGCGTAAAGCCCCTCCAATGGGTTGGCAGCCTAAACCAATCAGGCCCTTTGGTCCAATCCAACCCTCCGGGTTCTACGAGACTCCCCTGTCCCGAACGTGACGATTGAAACCCCAAGACTCTCTTGGGCACCCTCCGTACTGTAGACGATATTGGTGAGACCCAATGTACTCCGTCGATAATGGCATGAGTGGCTTCCGAAGTCTCGACGGGCGTCGAGGTCGCAGCTCTATAGTCCATAACGCACGGAATCCGTAGCGGTAAGACTCTGGCCCGCGAGAGAGCTCGGATTCCGAAGCTCCTACTCGATGACCGTTGGAAGAGCGCTACTCCTCGCGCTAGTAAGGGAGGAGCACAGATAGGAGAGCCAGATGAGCATGTCGGAAATATATGAGTGAAGACGTGGAGGCTCGTGTAAACCACGCGTCCTCGAGTATGTGCCACCTGACTACAGCATGTACATCCTAATTTGATACACTTACGTACAATATTCACAGGGGCTTTGCCCTTCTCCTCAAGAGAAGTGTTTTCGTTTGTAATCCCTCAGAATTTGAGGAGCGTTCTTCAGGTCCCTCTCCGTGACCCATGAATCGAAGTGAGGGTTGTACCCCTTCCAGTGTACTAGGAATTTGTGCTTGCGTGATCTGCGATCGAATTTATGTCCCACCAACATGTCGACTTCGTATTCCTCGGACTCCTTTCTATGCAGGCGCGTCTCCTGCAAACGATCGCGGACTCCAAATTCAGCAGGTGAGCTGTCGTACTTCTTCAAGTGTTCGATGTTAAAAATTGGAATACCCAGATAGCGATCGCTCATCCTGAGTCGATAAACTTTAGGATTGATCTTCTCCGTCACCTCGAACGGCCCTATCCATCTTTGCACCAGCTTAGCTCCCTCCCCTTTCGATTCTATCCATTCCAGCGAATGGGGGTTCACCAAGACCAGAGATCCCACTTCGTATTCCTCCATTCGGCGCCCATGATTGTAAGACTCTGCCTGCTTTGCTTGCGCCTTGGCTATGGCATCTCTCGCGGCTGCACGATGCATCTCCATTGTCGAAACAAAATCGTTTGCTTCCTCCACTTCCGAATATTGGCGGGCTTCCTTTCCTCCCTTCTGCGCTCCCAAATACGCCAGAGGGGTCCTCGGTTCGTACCCATAGAGCAGGAAGTAGGGTTTTGCTCGGGTGGAGGAATGAACCGTATTGTTGTATGAAAATTCGAGAAGCGACAGCCATTCCGCCCAGGTCTCCTTCTTATTAGCGGTGTATGCTCTCAACATGACTTCTAGCGTCTTGTTAACGACTTCCGTTTGCCCATCGTGCTGGGGGTGATGAGACGAGGACATCGCTAGTTGAGTCTTCAAGCATTTGCATACGGCTCTCCAGAAGTCAGATATCCATCGGGGATCCCTATCCGATATAATGCTAGTGGGGAGACCAAAGCGCGAGGCAACATGCTTGACAAACAGTAAGGCAAATCCTTCTGCGTCCAATCCAGTGGTGCACGGGATAAACTGCGCGTGTTTGGTGAGTCTGTCGACCACCACTAGGACGGCATTATATTCTTCCGACCAAGGTAGATTGACTATGAAATCCATAGAAATCGAATCGTAGGGCCGCTTTGGTATAGGGTTGGGAATCAACCTTCCGAATCGCTTGAAGTTCGAAGGCTTAGTCTTCTGACAAGTATCGCATGACTCGCAGTACTTCACTATATCCACCTTCATTCTCGGCCAGTAGAATCGACCGCTCAAATTCTGCCAAACTCTCTCCGGCCCCGCATGCGCTCCGCCGAACGGCTGATCATGCCCTTCTTTCAATACCGTAACCTGCATCTTCTTAGGCACGCACAGTCTTGGCTGATAGTCTGCGTCTCTGAAAAACAACAAATCGGCATCATCCTTATAATACCTCTGATCAGGTGCGTGCACTTCGTCTCTCCCAGGTGCCTTCTCCCAACGACTCTTAAAGCTCTCATCTTCGCTATAGCCGCTTATGAATTCCTTAATAATTTCCTCGTCCAGATATGTTTGAATATTAGGAGGCGGATTCAGTGCCTCCCACAACATGAACGACTCCTGCTCTCTCGCTCCTTCTGCGGATGCTTCCTTATCCGACTGAGGGACTGCCTCTCTCTCTTCCTCGCAGGTGCTTCTCTTCTGAGCTCTGGTAGCAGCCCAAACCGAGGCGCGACCTTCCAAGCAGTCGTCCACTGTGTATGCTATGAACGTAGCTCTTTTTGCCGGCTCGCTCACGTGATTGTTCACAGGTAGACTCGTCCCCGCGCCCGTTGTCGTGATAGCAGGTTCGTCGTCTTTGTCTGGTGACACATGTTCCGGGGGTGCCCTTGGTAACCTCGAGAGCGGATCTACATTCGAGTGTACTCTTCCTGCTCTGTGCACTATCTCTAGGCCCGGAGCGTACGCCGAATACACAGCCCCCCAAGCGGCTAAGCGGCGATTGGAGTTCTCGTATGTGCGCGCCCATTGTAACGCCATATGATCCGTAACCAAGATAATCTTCTCGCCCTCGATGAAGGGTTGAAACTTCACTAGACCTTCCTTTGCCGCCAGTGCTTCCCTCTCGGTCGTGGAGTACCTCGTCTCCGCCGGTTTGAAAGTCCTTGACCAGTATCCAATCACCCTTTCTACGTGCACCACCGTCTCCTCGAAAGTGTCTCCCCAAGAGTCCTTGGGAGGCGTGCCAGCGTCCGTGTCGGAATATTTGCTCACTAACACCGGTATGGCCTCTCCTTTCTCGTGCGCATTCTTCAGCCTCTCATACGTTCGTGTATTCCGTAAATCCTTCACTTGTATGGGTTGTACCTGTTGTAGTGCGCATCCCAAAGCCTCGTCCGACGCGTCCGTATATAGGCGATATGGTTGGCCCTGCATAGGATGCCCCAGAACCGGCGCATCCATCAGCGCCTTCTTGGCAGCTTCAAACACATATTCCTCTTCTACTTGCCACTTCCACTTAGTGTCCTTGCGCAGGAGATGGAACAGAGGCGCGCACACGCCCGCGTAGAAGGGAATGAACGCTGAGAAGTATACTATCATCCCCAAGAATGCTTGTAGCTGCGATACGCGCAAGGGCCTCTGCAACTCCTGGATAGCTTGAACCTTGGCCTCGTGCGTGGATAGTCCCAATCGCGATACTTTGTGCCCTAGCAAAAGTATGGAGGAATAGAACAAGTGGCATTTGGCTGGCGATAGAGTGATGCCGCTCTTCTCGATAGCTCCCAACACGAGATCCAAGTGCTTGATGTGCTCTTCATAGCTTTTCGAGTAGATGACAATGTCATTGATGTATACCAGAGCGAACAGCCATAAGTAAGGGGCCAGGATCCCGTTCATTACTCGCTGAAATATTGACGGCCCGTTCCTTAAGCCAAACAGCATTCTTCGGAACTGGAAGAGACCTAGATGAGTCCTGAAAGCTGTTTTCTCTATCTCCTCCTCCGCGAATTCCAACTGAGTGAAGCCAGCTAAGGCATCCAACGAGGATAACACTTGCGCTCCCGATAGTGCCGCCAGGATCTCCGACTGCCGGGGGATTGGAAACTCATCGGGAATAGTTACCGCATTCAATTTCCGATAATCCACGCAGAATCGCGGTTTCCCGTTCCTATACGCTATCACTACCGGCGCGCTCCATGGGCTCTTTGAGGGTTCGATTACTCCTAGCTCGAACCATTTCTTCATTTGTTCTTCGATAACTTGCTTCTTCGCGGGAGAGCTGGCGTACATCGGTACGGATATGGGAACCTGCCCGTCCAACGTGCGTATGTGCACTCTCGAAGGATGGCTGCCTAGTCTTCCATCAAACGCAAAGGCCTTCACCCTTCTCCTTAACATCTCCCAAGCTCTTTCCTTCAGTTCTTCGGGTAATGAGCCCACATCTAGGAGTTCCTCCATGTCCGCTGAAGGGTATACACTGGGATCAGGCATCTCCGCCGTTTTAGGGCCCCAAGATTCCTCAGCTTCCCGCTGCTCTGGGGTTCCCGCTAACAGAGCGGCTGTTTCATTGAGTTCTACTGACTCACCGCCGTTTTCTCCTTTCTTATCCGGTTCTTTTGGTATCTCGACCTTTGTATCCTCCGCGTTTCTCCCTGCCATAGCTGCCTGTTTCTTTATCTCTTCATTCATCTCCTCAAACTCCCTCAAAGAGCTCACCAAAGAAGCTACCTTGTGCGCTCGATCCTCCATTTCATGCCAATGTTCAAACGACTTTGGCGAATCCAAGTACCCTTCTGGATCGATTACCAAGCCCACTGCTTCTCCTTTCCTGATGAAGCGAGGGGAGTCGGTAGGATTCATTATAGGCACGATAGGATTGGCTGAAGAGAATAACACGTTAGGGGTTGCGAAGAACGTATCATCTGCGTTGGCAATCAAAGATTTCTCGACCATCAAATCCCTCTCGTCCTCGAAGTACCCGTCAACCCGTACAGAGGACACCGTATGCGGGGGTATCAGTACATCCTGAGCTGTGCGTATAGTGCGTCTCTCTTCTCCGAAGCTACGTCTTTTCCTGAATCTTCGGTTCTGCTCCCTCTTATGTCGTTTAGCTTTTACAAAAGACGCGTATCCTTCGTGCGTGGGGGCTAACCGCTCGAAGTCCTCAGTGCGCTTGACCGGCTCGGCCACTACTTGATGCGGGCATCCTCGGAATGATACTCGCGTCCCTTTCTCTAGATGCCGGCTGGTCGTTACTTCGAAGGCCTTCTGATAATCCTCTCCTAAGAGGATGTCCACCGACATACCCGGGACGACGTAGGCTTCGACTTCCGTCCTGATTACCGTGCCATCTTCGCTTTCCATGAAAAGTGGTAGGGTTACGTAGCCCTCCAAGCATTCACTCTTATCCGTCAGTTGCCAGAGACGCATCTTCATTCCCTCCTTCACTGCCACCTTGACCTTGCGGCTTTTGACGAACTCGCTGGAGACCAGGGATACGTCAGCGCAAGAATCCAGACATAGGTCTACTAGATCTTCTCCTATAGAACCTACTCTGCCTTTCACCGAGAGCACGGACACTCCTAGCGCAGCCAACCCGGGAGCTGTCTTCTTTCTCTTGGCTATAACGAAGATAGAGGGTTCTTTAGGAGGAGGAGGCAGGTCTTCTCTTAGCGTTTCTGCTTTTCGCCCTTCGCTTACGATTTCCTCTGCTTTACCCATGTCCTCCAACAGTGCTCCCGAATGACACTTAGGTTTATTCGCAGCCGCTTGTATATCTTCGTCCTCAACCTCGGTTACCGACGCTCTCGGTCTCCATCCCGACGTGTCTTCCTCTGCTATCGCCATCAGAGTCGATTCCCATCTCGCTTGCACCTTCAAGCTCAACTTACGCATCTCAGCTCGGTCCACATAGTTAGAAGAGATGTATTGGGTCCTCAACGCTTGGTACACCTGTGAATATATATGACTGTCCCCCGGCTCTTCCGCTTTCTCTACCCATTTCGCGTGCTTCAACTTGGCCAAAAACGAATCCCAGTGCGGGCACTCTTTGTCCCAATGGTTTTTACTTCCGCAAGCTTTACAAGGCCAAGCGGGAAGTCTAGGCATTGCTGTGTTCACTTCGTCCCTACGTTGGAAAGGAAAGGGGCCCCTTCTGGACGGAGGCGGGTCTCTCTTCATAGTGGCGTAAGCTTGGTGGATGACCGCGTCGTCCGGAGGCAACTCGTCAACTGCTCCTTCCTCTAGTTCGGGCGCCTCCGGATCTTCCGCGTCCGCATCTACGTTATGAGCTGTCGCCGATACCGAAGTGTTTCCCCGCCGATAAGAGGAGTATTGAGGACGTGAACGAATCGTTGACACGTTGACTCCAGCCTTCTGCAGTATTGACACTATGTTGTCAGAGGTTACTACATTTCCTTTACTCTTCGCCCACGCGTCTATCAGGGCGAGTTCCATCTCCCGCATTCGAAGCTGTAGCGTAGCCGTATTAGGGATGTAATCCCTGACGAGCAAGCTTTCCCAAGCTGTAGGGTTCTTCCGACAAATATAGTATACCTCCTCATGCGAATCGGGAACCACCTGTAGTAGCATGCGAGTGTATAGAATACGACGCATGATGAATTCATGGGGGGATTCGCTTTCGTGCCCCTTCTGGCGGAAGCTCTGTTGCTGGTACTGTAGTTCGACGTGCTGCTGCCAGTCCCTCCCCAGAAAGTAGTGGCGAATGATTTCCACGTAGTTCAAGTAATGTCCGCGCATCCACTGCTTCAAATCCATAGGGAGAGCCGTGTACCAGCCCGCTACCGCGGTTCCAGGCTTAAGGGTCTGCCATAGCCAGAACCCCATTCGTTCAGGAATATTGCCCCCCTGGGCCGCAAACTCTTGTAGTTGATGAAAGTAGAGAATGGCCGTATCGTAATCTCCATCCCACGAAGGTAGCTGCTCCGGCTTAAGCTCTTGCTTTATCGAGGGCCCCCTTTCGTAAGGCATGAAGTATGGAGGGTATCCTAACGGAGCCGCTCCGCCACCTCCATATGGCGGTCCGGGAGGGCCACCGCCACCTCCATAAGGCGGTCCTGGAGGTCCTCCTCCATTTCCATAAGGCTGCCCTGCGGGTACGCCACCTCCGCCGTACGGTGGTCCTGGCGGTCCGCCGCCTCCGCCATACGGTGGTCCCGGAGGCCCGCCTCCTCCTCCAAACGGAGGTCCTGGAGCGTTCCCGCCAGGGAATCCTGGAGGTCCGAATCCGCCCCCCGCTCCTCCTCCTGCAGGAGGTCCCGGAGGTCCGCCGTTCCCGCTGCCTCCGCCGCTGCCTCCAATCCCGCTTGGGGGAGGATAAGGAGGTCCCTTGCCGCCTGACTCGTTCCCGAGTAGAATTCCAGAGGAAGATGGCTTAGGCGGCATAGGCGGTGGTGGTCCTGCTGGGCCTCGAGCAGGCTCATAGCCCCCCGATCTATACGGTTCATATGGCTGCGCAGGCGCCGAAGCCGGAGGGACCGATCCTTCCCCATACGGTCTGGCCGTAAGAGGCTCTGGCGACAGATTCCTGTGGGGAGGAGAAGCGCGCCCCATAAATGCGGACGTGATAGGGAGCCGAGGAATGGCAGGACGAAAAGGGAGGACTTCGCTCATCCCGAACTTCTCCGTTTTGGTGATGCTCGGCATCCTACTATGGGTCCACGTAGGGCGGATCACTGATGCTGATCCATATATCGTATTCCCCGTCCTCGACGGCGGTCTTTCCCAAGTGCTGGGAGTCGGCGCTCTCATCGAAGTAGTTGCTGAATAGTACGGAGTGTCCCTTGCTGACATGGAGGAATTGGGCCTAAAATTCCCTAGTCCCACTCTGAGACTAGAAACTGAATCGTCCACCCTAGGACCCAATTCACTAAGCGCAGGCGTAGATGGTAGCACCGGCGGGTCAGCTATACGGGCGTGCTTTTCCTCATTCTGCACAATTACTACCTCCCTTCCGTAATCATCAGCCAATCCCGAGTCGTATACCTTATCCCCTTCCTCATTATACGTGAAAGGCGTCGGGTCCTCCTCCGGCTGCCTAGGGGGGAACGCTTGCTTGAGGAGCAGAGGCGATTGTAGGATATCTCTCAGGCTCTCTCCCGATCCCAACCTTCGTCGGGGTTCGTCTTCCAGTCGGCTGTTCAGCGACGGAACGCCTCGGTAAAGAGTGTCTGTGGCTGAATCAAACGTATATCCATCCGTCTCCAGGAAGTCGTACACAGCCGGATCCGTGGCCGAAGGTGAGGCTAATGTCCTCAATTCTCTATATGTGTCCACGTACTTGACGAAGACCTCTTGAGCCCTAGCTACTCGACCCACCAGGAAGTCGTACGCTGACCGCATCTCGAATAGGGATGAAGTGCCCTTCAGCTTGCTTAGCATAAGTCCCTTGGGGTCCACCACGTACCCCTTTCCCGTTGGGCTTTCAAGCTGCTCGAACGCAGCCGTCATCAGGCTTTGTAGCCGCTCCGTCACTCCCTCTATCTCAGTTAACAAACTCCTCTTGAGGACGTACCTCGGGCGAGAGGGGTTATCCTTGTCCACTCCCCTGTCGACTATGTCTTCCCGATTTATCTCTCGCCTGCTAGCCAGCATGCTAGCCCTCTTGAACAACGAGTAGTCCTCGTCTGTTTCTAAATGATACGATCTCTGTATGTCCGCTAGAACAGAGAGAGCGTATTCCTTTGATGGCCCGTTTCTTTCCGATCTCCGAGGCGCTGGAGGGGGAGGTTTATCTCCAATCCCTACCTTCGCTACGTGCGTCGCCATGCTGCGCGTCGAGGAGCCTGCGCTAGCGCTTCTACCCCTAGAGGGTCGCGAAGCCGTATCCGGTATTCCAAACAGAGGGGGTCTAGCTGGAGACTTTCTCCACGCCAGGATTCCGTCACTTGCTCCTGGCTCAGCGAAGTTCCGAAAGAGCGAATAGTTAGTCGACGTCGTCGGGCTCCGACGCGATAAAGGTGTGTGCTCGAGTGCTGAAATTGGTGCTATTCGTTTAGAGTGTCAATTCTCTCCGCCGACCGGACGTAAGTCCGGATTTGTCCACCTTGCGACGTGCGTCGAATCGTAGTTCGCGAAATAACGTCCAGCGACGATATGAGAGAACGAAGAGGAGGGTAAGGCGCTATCTCCGAGCTCTGAATCACTAGAGTCCAGCTCGCGTAACCGCTGAGCTATGGGACTCGTACGGAGGTAGGATTCCTGACTTCCGGGGGGCGTGAAGAGCGGGTGTCGGGAGCAGCGTAGTAGCGAGTAGAGCGAGTATACGAGCGATAGAGCTATTAGTAGCGGCAACGAGACACACACAGAAAGAAAGAAAATGAAATGAATAATGCAAGATGATGATAATGCTACCGCGGGGCGCGTGTTGAACGCTGCTCCCGGCTATAAACAACTACAAACAGTGACTACGTGGCCATCCCCGCGTCGCGATACTCTCGTGACATCACACACGTCACAATAGATGCCGTGCTCTCGCAATGAGAGCACGGTAGTTTTAAAGGTTCTAGCCGTCCTGGACGGCTTGTACGGTGGCTTTATACATGGCACAGGCAGGGTCGTGACATCACTCCCCCTCAAGGCTTGGTCCTCCTAGTAGACTTCCTGGTTGAAGCAGCTGTGGGTTGCTGTAACTCCGGGCCTGCAGCCTTGGGGTATTTTTCGTGAAATTCCCTGATTATTTCTGGAGCATCGGCTAGGTTTATGGCGGGTTGCCAAGCATCCTCACCTAGTGGGTAACCCTTGAATTTGACATGGTACCATAGTTTCCTCCTGAGATACTTGGAGTTATCGATGTATTCCACTTCCCACTGCACATCCTCTGGTACCACTACTGTGGGTTCTGGACGTTCAAAGGCTTGGCCTGGTATTTCGCTTTCATGGTAAGGTGCCAGTCTATCCAGATTTATAACCGGATGAATCTTCATGGTACTTGGTAGTTCTAGACGGTAAGCCATGTCTGAGACTCTTTCCGTGACAGGGAAGGGACCTAACCACTTGAAATCCAATTTTTGCGATGGACGATCGGTGGTGATATTTTCGTGGGTTAGCAGGACCTTTTCACCTGGTTGGAACTCCGGTGTAGAATGAACATTGGCATCATAGAAGCGTGCATATCTTTCATTGGCCAACTTGATTAGGGACTTGATTTCCTCTTGGTTGTCTTGAATGCTTTTAGCAAAATCTGCCGAAGCACCTTTAGCTTGGGAAGGTCCTGGAACAGTGCTCATGGTTGGGTTATATCCAAGATTAGCGTAGAAGGGAGACATTCCAGTTGTTTCGTTCTTGGTATTGTTATACACAAACTCCAGGATGGGCAACAGCCAAACCCAGTTATCTTGACGGTGTGTCGTGAATATTCTTAGTAATTGTTCCAATATCTGGTTAACACGTTCGGTCTGCCCATCTGTCTGTGGATGATACGCAGTAGACAATTTCAGCTTGATGCCTAGACGTGCATAGAGATTCCTAAGGAACATGGCATTGAATTGAGGACCTCGGTCTGCAGTGGTATTCAGTGGTGTGCCATGAAGTTTCCAAACATTCTTGATAAACAGATCAGCTACTCCAGCTGCTGTAATATCTGTTCTGCATGGTATGAAGTGTCCCATCTTGGTAAGTCGGTCTACTACCACTAATATGGCATCATAGTCTTCGCACTCTGGTAATCCTGTGATCAAATCATAGGTTATGTCTTGCCATGGCCCTTCTGGTACTGGAAGCGGTTGTAATGGTCCCTTGGCCCTATTGGTCTTGATCTTGACTCGTTGACAAAGGTCACAACCGTCCACATACTTGTTAATGAATGTTTTCATGGATGGCCAATAGTAATCATGTGATACCAATTCTAAGGTCCTAGCTCGTCCTGGATGTCCAGCAATTATTGAGTCGTGCCTGGATTCCACTATGATACGCCTGATTTCTTGGTTCTTGGGTACAAATACTAATCCTCTGAACATAAGCAGGTTTCCTGATAGTGAATAGTCTTCTATAACTTTCTTGGTTCTTCGGTCTAGCTTGGGATTTGCCTTGATAAAATCTTTGATGGGCTTAACTTCTTCGTCTTGATCCTGAAGTTCTTCAATTCTTTTCATGATTTCATGGTCTGGTGTAGTTTCTACAATATTAATTTCTTCTTGGCTTGGTATGTTTTGTCTTAGAACTATGGCATTGATTTCGTTCTTTGCAAAATGGTAGGGGTGCAAGACTGTTTGCGGAGCATCATCCCCCTTCAAGGGCTTATCCCCCGGCTTCCTGGACAAGGCATCCGGAAGGATCATGGCTTTTCCTGGTCTGTGAAGAATAATAAATCGGAATCTTGACAATTCTAACGACCACCTGGCCTCCCTTCTTGTTAGGTTCTTGGTTTTAAGGAAGTACTCCAGGTTCTTGTGATCGGAATACACTTGAACCGTATGCATGGCACCTTCAAGATACACCCTCCAGGTCTTAAATGCCCTGATGATAGCTAGTAGTTCTTTGTCATAGATCTCGTAATTTCGTTCCTCTGGAGACAAAGTCTAAGAATGATAGGCCACTGGGTGGCGGAACCCATCTGATCCTACTTGAGATAACACTGCCCCTGATGCATAGTCCGATGAGTCTGTTTCCAGAATATAGGGCTTGGTGTGATCTGGATACATGAGGACTGGTGCTTGAATTAGGGAATCTTTGAGGGCCTTGAACGCACTATCCTGGTATTTTCCCCAATCCCAAGGGGTATCTTTCTTAGTCAAATCAATGAGTGGCCTGGCTATCTTGGAATAATTCCTAACAAATCGATTATAGAAATTGCAGAAGCCCAAAAAACTTTGCACATCTTTGGTATTTCTTGGGGCATTCCATTCCACAATGGCCTGAACTTTCTTAGGTTCTGTGGATACGCCTTCCCTTGACACAATCATTCCTAGATATTCAACACTTTCTTTACCAAATTCGCACT